>CAUYPK010119445.1:0-22000 GCA_963574355.1 Loris lydekkerianus
TGTTATTCAACTCCACGTGTATCTTTTCGGTTTTGTGTTTTTGGTTGCACATTGGCCCATTTTAGTATTTCTCCCCCCCCCCCCCCATAGCTTCTATTTCTTGTGTGTGTACTGATTGCTCTTCATATCTCTGATCAGAAATGCAATAAAACTTGTTAATGGAGAATTCTTATGAAGAATTTTCAAAAAGCATTCTAAATGCCTTAACAAGTGAATACCCTTTCTTAAAGTTTTGTCCAAAAAAAGTAGTAAGTACAGGCTATATGGAGTTAAATCAAAAAAAGTAGTAAAAATCAGCTTGAACACTGATTTCTATTTGCAGCTCAAAGAAATTAACAAAAAATTCTAACTTTTTTGATCAATGGCTTTCTATTCAAAATGAACCAAGAATTGTCTCAAAGCATTATCAAATGTTTTTAGTATTGTGAAGGCAGAGATTCTGACTCTGGTCAAATTCAATAAATCTTGTGCATTTGAGGTAAATACTGCAGAACCGAATTCATTGCTGAAGTCTATGCAATGTAGATAAGGACAAATTAAAGTTTTATGTTTTGACAATTGAGATTAACTTCTAAAAAATTTACCTAAAGTCTATAATAACACAGAGTCTATAAAAGTAATCTATATTTAGTTTTTCTTTAACTGAAAAAAAAAAAAAATGCTATCCCCAAAAGCACAGCCACATTGATCACCAACTGTTAACTTAAAATATAAAGATAGCAAATTTAATTTAAAAAGGAAAACAGTAGCTTTCTGATAAAGATACCCTTGAGTAATTAGAAACCTTGGAAACCAGGAAGTCTTTGTGGCCCATGACCCCAGCTGAGTCTGACACAGTCTTGAAGAGTCACCAGAGCAGGAACAGGTGGTGGTCTGCAGGTGGCAGGGGGCACACAGGTCCTCCACACTGATCTCAAGCCTTCTTATTCTGAGACCATGGATTTACTACTGTGATTGTGTGAATGTTACCCTTGCCCAAAACCTTGGTCTTCCCAAGTGAACAGAGCAAAAGAGGCCCTGAAGACAGATTCAAAGAATGCTGGAGGCAAGGCCAGCAGGCAGGAACAAGTGGCACCTCATGTTATTAAGGCTGGAAAGAAACACACATTCTACAGAAGCCTCTCGCCAAAGCCCTGGAAGTATGTGCTATATTTGAATAGGGGAGGTGTAGGAGGAGGAGAGACAGATCAAGAAACCCAGAGAAAAGAGAGGCACTGAGATCAAAAAGAGAGAAGGCAGAAACAGAATGAAAGCTAAGGTTTTTCCTCTGCATTTTCATCTATTTGCTTAGACATGGTCTCTTCTCTGAGAGGAACCCCCCATATTGTTCTCTCTGATGACACTCATGTCAACATTTGCTAGTGTTCTTAGGAAGCACAGAAGACTTGTCCAGAAAAACAAAAAAACAAGAATAATAATTCTAAACAGTGCTCCACAGACAACACACAAGGGATTAAACATATACTTTTTGATGATGGACATGTATGAAAATGTTTTAGGAAAAAAATTTGATGCGGGGTGTTTTTTCCTCCTACAATTATCATATGGTTGTAAACACAATGAGTTTTGAATGTGAAACCTTTCTGGCAACTTTAATCACTGACAACAACTCACCCACGAAGGTACAGTATTGTGAATGCATGCTGTGAGATGTCTCTACAACATCCGGGCTTGAGTATTACATTCCATTTGCCAGTCTCCATAATCAATACTAAATGCTGTATGAGCAAATCGACTGTGATACTCACGATTACAGAGAGAACTGGGCTGTAATCCAGGGTTGTGGTAGCTACAGAAGATAATAATCAAAAAGTAACTTGAGAAGAGTGAGTAATGTATTTTCCTACTGAGAAATCAAGCTGTAATTAGATTGTACAATGAATTAAGGAATTCACAGAATCTTGTGTGCAACAATAAAATAAAATTAATTTTAAATATTACTTATCAAAGGCACATCTTTTACACTATGCATTTAAGGAAAATGCCCAGGCTTGGAGAACATGAATAATAGTGCTCCCAGACATAGCATCTCTGGATCTGAATTCTGAAAGAAGTTACCTTCTCTTACTAAGAAACATAACAGTGTATTTCTTTTGCATTTCTTGATTTTCTGTAAACCTCGTTCTGTCTCTTTTGGTATTTCTATATTCCTCTTTCTTTTTCTCTTTTTTTCCCTCTGTCTCTCCTGATCTTTCTTGCTCACAAACACTCACACATTACTAAGAAAGAAACTCCACATACAGGTATTTTGCCCATGAACGCATTTGAATTTTCCTCCTGTTTGGAATAAAATCTATCAAATCTGTCCACATATTTGTAATAGAACCAAAAGAGCAGTGACATGTAATATTTAAACCTGTAGGGCATTTCCCCACAAATATGGAAGGCTTTAGATCATCTTACAGAATAAATAAGTGGAACCCGGAGTTCATTTCCAAAGGAAATATCTAACTTCATTGCTTAAGAGAGGTGCATTTTAAGAGCTAAATTGACACTAGTTCTGCCCATTGATTCTTTAGGATATGAAATACCTTGTTTTTAAGGTAAGAATATGTGTTTAAATCAATGAATAGAAAATTTAGTAGAAATTTTACATAATTGTTAGATTACCCTGGATTTATTATAAAGGACAAGATTAAAAGAGATACTAGATCAGAAATGTTTCTCCTAAAACCAAAAATAATTAAATTTTATTCCTTTCTTCAACAAGCAGCTATTGCAGCCGTGAATGGCCTAAAACTCTTCTGTGTAGGCATGCATATTGAAGCAATCTCCAGGCTTCTGAATGGGAAAAATAAGGGTACTAAAACATCCTAATGGATACCATTAGATACTCACATCACAGACATACAGTCTTGCTCTTGGAGCCGCCCCAATATTCAAGTTTGTTAAAAGAAAAATCATTTTGAAGGATTTCTAATTTCTTTAGAACTTACCAAATCTGTTGAAAGGGAACCTAAGCCCTTTACAATTATTAAAAGGACATAATCGATTCCACGATGAATGTCTTAAAGCTGTTACACTTTACTTTTTGATGAAATGAATCTAGATTCAGCTTGATTGTATCCTTCTAAGTCTGGAATGAATTTCAACTTATTGGACAACATTGGTGAAAGTTATCTAAAGGACATGCTAGGTGTGTCCCTAGCATGAAAGGACATTGGTCCTTCTTACTACTATCCCCATGATAAGGCTGGAAGTACACATTTATTGTTGTAATATAGTCATAATGTAAAGACATCCAGGAAAGTAAACTGAAATCTGAGTGAACATTTATGATCAAAGGTACTAGAAGCTCCTCCCCACACCATATCTAGAATTGCTGCATTGTTTATGTAGGGGGTTCATTTCTACACCACAGATTTCTGAGAGGATAGAAGAAAATGCCTGGACTTCACAAATGATCAATAACTATTTGATGTATAAAATATAAAGGGTTCTCAGAAATGAAAGAAAAAGTATCCAATGTACTTAGCCCTACTATGAAGCTATTTATAGCTTTCACATGAAGGCTATAACCCAACTATAGCACAGGAATATGGGGAAAGGGCCAAGGAAGGGGAAGGGAGGGGGGAGGTTAGGGTGGAGGGAAGGTGAGGCCACACCTACGGTGCATCTTAAAATGGGTACAGGCGAAACTTACTAAATGCAGAATACAAATGTCTACATATAATAACTAAGAAAATGCCATGAAGGCTACATTGAACACTGTGATGAGATTATTTCAGATTTTATAGGAAACCGGCACATTGTACCTCTTGATTGCACTAATGTACACATAACTATGAGTTAATAATAAAAAAATAAAAAATAAAAAATAGAAATTCCCTTTTTAGGCTTGGCACTCATAGCACAGTGGTTATGGTGCCAGCCATAGAGGCTGGCGGGTTTGAACCTGTCCTTGGCCTGCTAAACAACAATGACAACTATGACAAAGAAATAGCCTGGTGTTGTGGCAGGTACCTGTAGTCCCAGCTACTTTGGAGGCTGAGGCAAGAGACCCACTGAAGCCCAAGAGTTTGAGGTTGCTATGAGCTGTGACGCCATGGCACTCTACTAAGGGTAACATAGTGAGACTCTGTCTCAAAATAAATAAAATAAATAAAAAATAAAATTCCCTTTTAGATTGAAGTTTAAGGCATTTTTTAATCCTCAGAAGTTGGGAGAAAGGACAACTGTAGATGCTTATTGGGGAGACCAAAAGGTAGTACAGAAGTCTATCTCAGTGGATAAGGCAAATGAAGATCTAAGCCACTCACTTATAAGACTGGGAAAAGACTGTCTCAGTTTTCATAGGCAGTTCTCAAACTGCGCTTGCCTTACTGAAAGGATGGGAAGGTTGGAGCCCAATAATGCAGAGAACCAGCATCTCCTTTTTCTCCTGTCTTTTCCTTGCCACCTAGGCTGCAAAGACATTAAACAGTTTAGATCTGATTGTATAAATGGAAACTGTTCTGTTTTAACCTTTAAGGCAAGTGTTGCATTTAAATTTGACTGTATGGCATCTGTGTCCTGTGAGCAAAATCTAGAATACCCCATCAAAAGAGATCTGGAGGACAATGACCAAGGGGATGGATCATACTTAAGTGTAACGCTTATGTTGATCATCACAGGGGGCAGCTGGGGTCCAAACCTCCTTAGTGGCTTAAAGTTATTACCTAGTATTAAAACTTACCTAATACCAGTTATAACAGATTATTTAAGTTGGTAACTGTCAATGGGAGCATTTTGTACTCTTGTTTCAGTGGGTAGAGACCAGGGATGCTAATTGTCCCCCAATATGCAGAAGAACAATTAATTGGTCTGTGTCCCGTTAAACTCTGAAATGACTGGCAAATATTTGTGTGAAATTTTATAGTCAGATAAAATCTGGGCTATTTTTACTTATGTTAAATCAGATTTTTCTTTTAATGTATACCCTATCTTTTGCTCTCATGATTTACACAGCTCATGTTGAATGGTTTCTGATCTTTTTTACTTCTCTTAAATCCTAGAAATAGTTTTAAGCATCCTGTTGTTTTATGATGTTCTCTAGTATAGTCTTCATGAACATATACACATTGAAATACAGGCTGAGTATCCCTTATCCAAAATGCTTGGAACAAGAAGTGTTTCAGATTTCAATTTTTTTTTAAGTTTTGGAATATTTGCATTACACATAACCACTTGAGCATCTCTAACTGAAAATCTGAAATACATCAGTGAACATTTCCCTTGAACATCATATCAACATTCAAAATGGACCATTTAGGATTTTGGATTTTTGGATCAGGGATACTCAGTCTGTACATATGTACTCAATCTGTACATATTTTACTATAAATTGGTTTGATTTTTTTTCTTTTTATAGTTAGCGCATTTTATATATCAATTATATGTATTGATTTAAGAAAACTATATTGTCTACAAATTTTACTTTAGTATACTAAAAGGGACTTTACAAACATTTTTTATTAAAAGGAGAATTAGCCGTGATAGGTTAAGAACCATGAATATAGATAATTATATAGCATATGAATTAACCCATTACTATAATATTATTTTTAAATTGAAATTTTAAAATGACACTTCATTCTTATGTTTTTCCATAGTGCCGATGAAATCATCGTAAAGATGCATGGCAGCCAGCTGACACAAAGATATCTAGAGAAACATGGATTTGATGTCCCTATTATGGTCCCTAAATTAGATGATCTGGGGCTTAGGCTCCCTTCACCTACTTTTTCTGTGACAGATGTGGAACAGTATGTAGGTACGAACTTGATTCCTTTAAGTACCTGGGAAGACACGGTAAAAGTAAAAATGTTGGTTCTCATAATATTAAAAGTTAAATGAAAAAAATGTTAATTTAGTTCAGTTTCCTAGATCAGGAAAAATGAAACTTGGTATCACATATGTTGAAGACTGTTTTCTCAACAGACCTACAACTGTCAGAAAAACAGAATGACACATTTTGCTTTTTTTTTTTGGTAGAGACAGAGTCTCACTTTATCACCCTCAGTAGAGTGCTATGGCATCACAGCTCACAGCAACCTCCAGCTCTTGGGCTTAGGTGATTCTCTTGCCTCAGCCTCCTGAGTAGCTGGGACTAAAGGTGCGTGCTGCAACGCCCGGCTATTTTTTTTGTTATTGTTGCAGTTTGGCTGGGGCCGGGTTTGAATCTGCCACCCTCAGTATATGGGGCTGGCACTTTACCCACTGAGCCACAGGCACTGCCCTTCACATTTTGCCTGTTTTTACTGAGCCCCATCCTGTTTCTTTCTGCAGTGTCATTTTCTGATACGAGGTTAGGGAAAACTATGACTGAGGAGCAGCCACAGACACCAAGAAGACATGGAAAATTGGATTGGTTGAAGGCATCTGTAGAATAGCTGCAGAATTCCTGGAACCCAGTATTCCAGCTGCATAATAAGTCCTCTGGAATCAGCCTTGTGACCTCTTGCTGCTTAGAGGAGGGACCATAAAAAGAGGAGATCATTTTGAAATCTGTTTTTATAGTAATGACTTGGTGAATGTTGCCATGTAGGAACATCTGGACTTAATCTGTAATTTTGAAGCCCAGGAAGGCATAAGAAACAAGGGGAAATATTCTTTCCCTGTTGACATGTTGTTGAGGTTTTCAGTCATTCACATTATTATTTTGGTAGTTAATAGTAAAGCTGACTGTGTAGATGGCATTCCTTGTCAGCAACAAGGAGGATTAGATCCCACATCTACCTTGACTCAAAATTGTGTGTTCACTGCAATAATTTTGTCTTGTCACCCTGGAATATCTGGGAACTTGTCTCTTTTTTATTGAGCCATTGGTTCACAATGCTCATAGTTGTTTCACTGAGGAAATCTAATTAAATGTTATGACTTCATAGTCAGTTAAATTTTAATATTTGACAAATTAGGGGATGAGGTTGAGGTTTAACTCAAACCTATTTGCATAGATAGCAACTGTAAAATAGATAATGTAAATATATTAAGAAATGTTCAAACTGCTTGATAGCTAACTTTTTAATTTAACTTCAGTTAAATTTTAGTAGCAGAACTGTTACCTCTTAAAAGATAGTCTATGAGACAGAACTTTGTTAAACTACTTATTTGTTTTCTCTTTCAGATTGCATAAGTATTGCCATGTTTTCCATGCCATCTCATCCTGTAGTTCTTTTATTAAAACTAGTTATGGTTCTGAGAGTAGCAATGCAATGGGCCATAAGCATCAGGTTGTGGTTTTACAGGAAAACTGTAAATTAGTCATAATTCAGAACTTGGGCTTACAGGCACTGGCAATAAAAAATATGAACTGAGGTTTTTGCTGCTTGATCACTGATTTTTTTTTTTTTTTTTTTTTTTTTTTGAAAAAGAATATTAAAAGAGAAGACATTATCAGGAGAGCAGAAATTGTTCTGGTCAGCTTACTCGCTAATTCTCCAATGACTGATCTGTTTTTTTAAAAATAATAGAATTTTAGGTATTATAGAAGTGAAAAGGAAAAGTCAGTCTTTTCATTTTGTGTCTGAGAAAACTGAAATCCAAATTTTGAAATTCAAAATTGACTTGTTTTTTTTTCTTCTTTTTTTCTTTGTAATTGACATTTGTAAAGGGAAAAGTTTTTCTGCTTTTCAAGAGGGGAACTATCACTTTAAACATTAGATTTGTTATCACAAGTAATGAAAGAGCCAGTCCAGAAAGTGTCGCAGAGTTTCCACATACCAGCATAATGTATTTTTTTTATCATGATGAGCTGCAACAGGGCATCATTAGTATATCAAGAGCTTTGTAAGCTATATAAATTTTTACACTCAGTGTAAGTTATGCATCTCTGTCCTACTGCTTTATTTTTTGCCTCAAAAACTGTCCTTTTTTCTTTATGGGTCCAGTTTAACTTTAAAAAGTAAGAATATATGGAGAATCTTGGTCTACCCTGTGTAGTTTTATAGTTGGTTTAATTACCATACCATTCAAATGTAGTCTTGAAAATATTTTTGTTTAGAGCATCTATTGACATAAGTCTTAAGCACAATAACAATATGACTATAATTTTTTTCTGCAGGTGGTGACAAAGTGATAGATGTCATTGATGTGGCGAGGCAAGCAGACAGCAAAATGACACTTCACAATTACGTTAGATACTTCACAAATCCTAACAGACCAAAAGTGTTAAATGTGATCAGCCTTGAATTTTCAGATACAAAGTGAGTAGTTCTGTACATTTTGGGTTAGCATTCTGAGTGTTACCTAAAATGATACATTTATTTTAGTAAGAAACATAGTTGTGACTTTCAGAGTCTTCCAGTGGTAGCAATGTTACAAATTTTGCATTGGCATGCTTAGAGAATATTTAGAAATAAGATGTGCTTTAAACTTTAAGTAATATTGTTAACTTTAAGTTCCAGTTAATTGCTTGGTTTGGGCTCAGATGGAAGAAGCATTTTTAAGAAATTTAATTTCCACGATATGGGTATGTGTATAAGTAGTTTTTTTGTTTGTTGTTTGTTTTTTTAAGGATGTCTGAATTGGTGGAAGTCCCTGATATAGCCAAAAAACTTTCTTGGGTAGAAAATTATTGGCCAGATGATTCAGTCTTTCCCAAGCCATTTGTTCAGAAATACTGCTTAATGGGAGTTCAGGACAGCTATACAGACTTTCACATTGACTTCGGTGGAACTTCGGTCTGGTACCATGTCCTCTGGGTAAGATTGGGGTATAGTTCTTTGTTCTTTCATTGACAAAAATATATAGCTATATTTTTTCAGTGATAGGTTGTAAATTACTTTTGTTTTTATCTTTTTTTTTCTTTGTAAATGACATTTGTGAAGGGGAACGTTTTTCTACTTTTTAAGTGGGAACTATCACTTTGCCTTTAAACATTAGATTTTTTTTTATCCTGGGTAATGAAAGAGCCAGGACATTTTTATTTAGAGTTAGATTCTCTATCGCCCTCATCTTTTAATTGGTTTCTCTTAGCCTTTTGTCTCTCTTTATTTTCTCTTCCCCTTATTTAATTATCCATTAATCCTTGACTCAAATACATAAGAAGGAGCAAAATTACAGTAATAATTGCTTTTGGCCTTAAGATAGGGCAAGTCTTTAAAAAAAAAAAAAAAAAAAGATAGGGCAAAGATAGTTAGTTGGATTTGGTAAAAATACCAGTTCACCTTGCTTTATCTAGACTGTATTGTTCAGTATAGTAACTGCTAGCTGTGTGTGGCTAAATTTAAATTGAATGTAATTAAATATTTAGTCCTCTTTTGCACTTGTTACATTTCAAGTGCTCAGTAGCACATAGGGCTAGTGACTACTGTATTGGATAGCATAGATATTTTAAAAAATTTCATCATTACAGAACGTTCCATTGGAGAGTACTGATCTAGAACCAGATCTTCATCTGTGTCAAATGCTTGGCAGTGTTCTGGACTGTATTTAATGATTTATCCTTAAACTCTTATTCCTTTTCTTCATGAAGCAAGAGAGTTAGTTTATTAAAGGAAGTTTATTTACAGCTGTTTAAAAAATAATCATCATGTTAGAGATATTAGAAGAAAGGGCAAAGTTTGCAGTAGAGGACTCTGTAACCTGGAGCCTGTCACATATTTACTTCTGTACTTTGAAAATGAGAGGAGGTCAGTGGGATGTGTATGGTTTCTACTCTCCTTTCTTGCAGCTATTTCTTCAACACTACTTTATCGAGTCTTTGTTAGTTGGGGAGGGCGAGGTTTAGCACCTGTTTATTAAGTCAGTAGCTACCGATCATGTATGTGGAATATGTGTTTTGAACCTAAAAAGTCTGATAATTATCTAATTTATTTTAGATCATTATAGTGGGAAATTGCATCAATGTAGGCCATCCTAGGAATGGCTTTTGCTTTTTCAAAAATAGTTCGATTACTTCGTTCTAGGGTGAGAAGATTTTTTATTTGATAAAGCCAACAGATGAAAATTTGGCACTCTATGAATCTTGGAGTTCATCTGTGACCCAGAGTGAGGTGTTCTTTGGAGATAAGGTGGATAAATGCTACAAGTGTGTGGTAAAGCAGGGACATACCTTATTTGTTCCTACAGGTAAGGTTTTCTTTCATCCCAGCCCTTACTCCCCATAGTTCACACTCAGTCACAGAGGGTCAGCTTTTAGTTAGAACCCCTGGCTTCAACATGTTTGGAAAGTAGTATTCAGGCATTACATGAGAGATAGTTCTGATCTTGGACTTTTTACTTTTTATCCCTTAGAGGGATTGTCTTGTAGGTAGGACTTCTTTGGCATTATTTTATGTCTTTTGCTTTCATTTTTGCTTTCATTGAGGTCAAAGTCACATGCCATAGTATTCACCCTTTTGAAGTGTGTAATTCAGTGACTTTAAGTAGAGGTTGACAAGCTTGTACAACCATCACCACTATCTAAATTTCAGAACATTTTCATCATCTCAGGAAGAAACCCCATATACCTTTTAGGAGTCATGCCCCATTCTTCCCTTCCTTATTTCTATGACTTTACCTATTCTGGACACTTTATATAAGTGGAATAATGTGATGTGGTCTTTTTTGTCTCACTTCTTTCACTTAGCATAATATTTTCTAGGCTCATTCATGTTGTGGCACATAATAGTACTTCATCTTTTTATGTCCCAATACTGTTTCATTGTAGGGATATATAGGTTAATCATCCCTACTCTGAAATCTCTTATCTGAAATATTCTAAAATTCAAAACTGCTTGAGTACTGACTTAATACTCACCAGAAATGCTCAATGGAGCATTTTGGATTTTGGGTTTTCTTATTAGGGATGCTCAACTGGTGAATGTATGTATAATGCTATATCTTCTTTGGATAAATGTCTATTTAAATCCTTTGCCCATTTTTAAATTGGGTTATTTTTTTTTTTTATTATTGAGTTTATAAATGTTCTTTATATAATGTATTCTGTATATTAGACCATATCAGATACATGATTTACAAATATTTTCTCCCATTCTGTTGGTCAGTTTTTCACTTTTTCTTTATAATGTCCTTTGATGCACAGTTTTTAAATTTTGATGCTGTTCCCTTCAATTTTAACTTTGGTCAGCTCTTCATTGCTGTTAAAAGCCAAACCTGCTATAAGAATCTGGGTTCCTAGGATAATTAGGAAGGAAAGGGTAGCCAGGGGCTGAGTATCAGTCTTAGCTGTCACCTCAAGTATAAGTATCAGGTCTGTCATTTTGCAATATGAATAAATACGAAGTGTAGCTTGTCCAGACCAGTGGTTTTGGACCAACCTTAATGTTTGCAGAGTTCACGGGGATCTGTTACCACAGGCTCTGCTTTTTTGTTTTGGCCCTGATGTACATGATAAATAAATGTGTGTTGAATTAACAAATGAATAAATGCATAGAACTACCAAAATATTTGCCCAGATAAGTGTCAGTACTTTCATTGTGAATGGGCTAACCTCTTCTTAGGTCCTTTTCCTAGTTTTCCCTTTTATAAAAATACTTTGTTGTGGCCTCTAAGTTCTTACATTGAAATTTATAGGTAAGATAACCTCCTGAACAACTAATTTTTAAAAAATATCAATTTAATGACCTAACTTGAATATAAAGAAGAAATAAGAAGGTAATTTAGAATGAAATGCTCTTTTAATATGTGCTTGTTGAGGCACAGCAGCATTAGAGGACAGAATGAAACCGTTAGTTGCATAAGCAGACCAATACAAGTATTTTGATAGAAGTCTTAAAGACAAATTTTGTAAGTAGCATTGGTATAGGCTAGTGCTTCTCAAACTTCCTGGAGTGTCAGAGTCACTTAGAGGGCTTGTTACAACACAGATTACTGGCTTCATCCCCAGGGTTCTGATTCTATAGATGTAGAGTGGGCCTGAAAATCTGCATTTCTATCAAGTTCTTGACCCATGCAGATGCTGCTGGCCTGGCGACCACACTTGGCAAACCACTGCTATAGGAAATGTGATTTTTTTCCCCACCCAAGATAGTTGACATTTGTAAACTTCCAAATGTTTTCTTCGTTTTCAGAATCGTTATATTCTTTGGAAATTGTCCCAAAACCATGCAAAATTCATTGTTTAGATATATGATGGAGTACTAGTTTCTAGGCTGAGATAGTTGATGGATAGATTTAGTACTTATATGAATGTCCAGCCGAAGCTGACAGTCCTAAGTGATGTGGGACAGTTTCTTATTGTATGGAACTATCTTTCATGTTGCACTGCTGGCTGCCAGTCACACAATGCCAATAGTGCTCTCTGATAATTGTGACAATCAAAAAAGCCTCCGAACTTTTTTTTTTTTTTTTTGCTCATGAATAATATTTAATATTGAGGTATTTTGTGCATCTAATAATACAGGAAAGACACTTGAAATTGCAAACTTTTTTGAAAGCTTTAGGTAATATACAATTTCATGCCGCCTCCAAACTTTTTAAAACACCCTGTACAGGGTGGATTGCCACTATTGAGAAGCACTGACCGGTAGGGTTTGTAACTGGCACAAACTTCTAATTTGTGGTTTCAGGGTCACACTCAAATTTCAGAGCCTTTGAGCACATAACATAAATGGGCACACTTTGAAGTGAGTCCTTTGGGATTTTTTTGATACTGGGTTATAGTACAGTGAGGGGCCAAAAGATGAAAAACATACAGAGAAAGGAATTTATGTATTTTAAAAGCTGACTTTTCACATGAATGTGTGTATGTATTTATTTACATGGAGTCTTTATGTTAAGTCTACCAACATTTCTTTCAAAAGTTAAGTGTCCAAAACAGCATGGTATTGGCATAAAAATGGAGACATTGACATTTGGAACCAAATAGAAAACCATGAGATGAAACTAACTTCTTGCAGCCACCTGATCTTTGATAAACCAAACAAGAACATATAATAGGAAAAAGAATCTCTATTCAATAAATGGTGCTGGGAGAACCACGTGTAAAAGACTGAAACTGGACCCACACCTCTCACCACTTACAAAAATTGATTCAAGATGGATAACGTTTTAAATCTAAGGCATGAAACAATAAAAATCATTGAAGACAGTGGGAAAAACACTTGAAGATACCGGCCTGGGGAAAGATTTTATGAAGAAAACTTCCATGGCAATCGCAATAACAACAAAAATAAACAAATGGGACTTAAACTGAAAAGCTTCTGTACATCTAAGGAAATGACAACCAAAGCAAAAAAAACCCCTTCAGAATGGGAAAATAGATTGGCATATTATGAATTGGACAAAAACTTGATAACTAGGATCTATAGAGAACTCAAATAAATCAAGAAAAAAAGATCCAACAACTCCATATATCACTGGGCAAGAGAGATGAATAGAACCTTCTCTAAAGAAGACAGATGAATGGCTAACAAACATACTAAAAAATGCTCATTGTCCCTTATTATTTGATTTGAAATGCAAATCAAAGCCACCCTGAGATATCACCTAACCCCAGTGAGAATGGCCCACATCACAAAGTCTCAAAGCTGCAGATGCTAATACAACCTTTTTGGAAGGAAGTATGGAGAATCCTCAATTCAAACTAGACCTCCCATTTGATCCTACAATCCCATTACTAGGCGTCTCCCCAGAAGGAAAAATATCCTTTTATCATAAGGACATTTGCACTAGATCAGTGGTTCTCAACCTTCCTAATGCCACCACCCTTTAATAGAGTTCCTCATGTTGTGGTGACCCCCAACTATAAAATTATTTTTGTTGCTACTTCATAACTATAATTTTGCTACTGTTATGAATCGTAATGTAAATATCTGATATGCAGGATGTATTTAGGCAACCCCTGTGAAAGTGCAGGTTGAGAACCACTGCACTCGACTGTTTATCACAGCTCAATTTATAATTGCCAAAATGTGGGAACAGCCTAAATTCCCACCAACCCAGGAATGGATTAACAACCCATTGATTATGTATACCATAGAATACTAATCAGCCCCTAAAAAAGATGGAGACTTTACATCTTTTGTATTAACCTGGATGGAGATGGAACACATTCTTCTTGGTAAAGCATCACAAGAATGGAGAAGCAAGAATCCAGTGTAGTCAATTCTAATAATAAGGCAGTAGACGATTTAATACAAGGCGGGGGAAGTGGAATGAGCAAGTGGGAAGAGTGGAGGAGGGAGGAGGATGAGGGATCACGGTGTATATCACACCTCTTGGGGTTAGGACATAATTATAAGAGGGACTTTACCTAATAACTGCAATCAGTGTAACCTAATTCTCTGTACCCTCAATGAATCCCAAATAATAAAAAAAAAAAAAAAAAGGAAAGGTGCTTATTGTACCTGATCATCAGAGAAATGTAAATCAAAACTACTCTGAGCTATCACCTAACCCCAGTGAGAATAGCCCACATCACAAAGTCTCAAAGCTGCAGATGCTGGCATGGATGTCAGGAGAAGGGAACACCTTTACACTGCTGGTGGAATTGCAAACTAATACAACCTTTTTGGAAGGAAGTTTGGAGAATCCCTAAAGAACTCAGACCTCCCATTTGATCCTGCAATCCCATTACTAGGCATATACCCAGAAGAAAAAAAAATCCTTTTGTCATAAGGATATTTGCACTAGATTGTTTATCACAGCTTAATTTACAGTTGCCAAAATGTGAAAACTATCTTAATGCCCACCAATCCAGGAATGGATTAACAAGCTGTGGTATTTGTATATCATGGAGTACTATTCAGCCATTAAAAAAGAGACTTTACATCTTTTATATTAATCTGGATGGAGGTGGAATGCGTTATTGTTAGTAAAGCATCACAAGAATGAAGAAGCAAGAATCCAGTGTAGTCAATTCTAATATGAAGGCAGTAGATGACAAGGGATAGGGTAGGGGAATGAGGGATTGCGGATGGGGTAAGGGTATGGAGGATGACAGTGTACGGCACACCTCTTGGGGGTGGGACACAATTACAAGAGGGACTTTACCTAATAACTGCCATCAGTGTAACCTACTTCGTACCCTCAACGAATCCCAAACAATTAAACAACAACGTGTCATCTCTAAGAAATGCTTCTCACTTTGAAAACATTTTTATGGGAAAACAAAGCATAATTTTGATTGCCAAAGTTTATACTTGGAAGACCATAAACCTTCATAATTAAATGTGAGTGATCTACCATTTCCTTCTTATAGAGTTGGGTCTCGGGTTGAGTTCCCTGATCCTCCTCTGCTTACCTTTAAGGGCACTTGGTTCAGGGTGGCCCTGGGAGGCTCTTTATGGAAGACGTGCTTTCCTAATTCAACCCAGATTTGACTTTATCTTGGAGTACAGTCTTCAATATGAAGTCAGGTTGTGTTTTTAAACAAAACAACAACCAGAAAAATTCTTCGCCTATTTCTCAAACTCAGCACACAGCCTCGTATATAAAATCAGCATTTTATAAATATTTAATTAAATGAATCTATAGATTGTAATAGACATTAACTTCTCTAGCACTGGACTAATGAAGGAAACTGAGGTTGGTGTTTTGAGTTACTTCACAGGTAGAGATCACCTTTGTTTGGTTCAAATATTGAAAAATTACTAATTTCTATACTTTTAACCATTTCAGGGTGGATCCATGCTGTGCTCACTTCTCAGGACTGTATGGCTTTTGGGGGGAACTTTCTGCACAACCTTAACATTGGCATGCAGCTCAGGTTTGTGTCACCAGTATTTAAAGGATCTTTTGTCCTTTCTTAAATAGAAAGTTTTTTAGTTAAAAAGAGTAAATTCACAACATTTTATTTGAGAACTCATGGAGATACACCCCGAGAAATGATTAAGGAATAAGAACTTTAAACAAAAGTAGTATTTTAAAATTTTGTAGGAGGATATTTTGATGCATTTTAAATCTGAAAACAAAACAAAATAACTTATTCTGTTTGATAATATCTCCCTAAATTTCAAGATTTTATAAGTATATGTTCTTGGCTATTTTTGCAATGAGGGAAATGAATGAAATCCAGTCAGACTCAGGTGTGACATACGGTGCTGGAAAAAAACAACCCTAAGTCCCAACTGCTGTCAAAACATCTGCTTTGATTTTGCTGTAGAATCTTTGCCTGATTTTGTTCCCCTAGTAGTCCAATGAAGGTAGAATGTTACTAAGCAGCATTGCTATGGTAAAAGTGATTCCTGATGATAAACTGATTGATAAACTGTATCAGGATTGGGAGAACTAGAAATACCTGGTAGGAAGCCATATCTTTGGGCTTCCCTGAATGTGGTGACTCTTTTCACTTGGCATGCACATGAGGACCCCTGGGAGTTGTGCATCTGTGTAGGGAGTTATTACAAGGGAGAGTGAGGCTAGGTGCATTGGGTCACACTTGGAATCCCAGTACTTTGGGAGACTGAGGCAGGAGGATTGCTTGAGGCTAAGAATTTGAGACAAGCCTGGACAAAATAGCAAGACCCTGTCTCTAAAAAAAAAAAAATTAAATAGCCAGGCATGGTAGCATGTACCTATAATCCCAGCTAATTGGGATTAGTGAGGTGTGAGGATCACTCAAGCCCAGGGAGTTGGAGTTTGCAGTGAGCTATGATTATGCCCCTGACTCCAACCTGAGTGACAGTGAGATACTGTCTCCAAAGAAAAATATGTAACATAATGCTGAACAAAAAAAGAGAGAGGCTATAGGACATGAGGCTATAAGCCAGGGTAGCTCCCACAACAACCAGGTGTGTATCTCCTCTCTTTGGACCTGAGCTATCCCTGCTCTGTCAGATGAACTGCTGCAGGGACTCTGACAGAAGACTTAACACTGGAACAAGCTGTCTTCTCACCTTTGTTAGTGCCAAGTAAGGTCTTGAGTTGAGGCTAAAGAAAACTTCTGGGTAGGTGTTGCTATGTTGTCCAATACACTGCAAAAACATTGTTTTACTTATTATAGTGGAACCCTTGTAAAATCTCTTTTGTTAAAATGAGGGTGCAAGGCTTGGCGCTTTTAGCTCAAGCACTAAGGCTCCAGCCACATACATCAGAGCTGGCAGGTTCAAATCCAGCCAAGGGCCGCCAAACAACAATGACAACTACAACCAAAAAATAGGTGTTGTGGAGGGCGCCTGTAGTCCCAGCTACTTGGGAGGCTGAGGCAAGAGAATCACTTGAACCCAGGAGTTGAAGAATGCTGTGAGCTGTGATGCCACGGCACTCCACCCAGGGCAACAGCTTAAGGCTCTGTCTCAAAAAAAAAAAAAAAAAAAAAAAATAAGGATACAAATCCCAAGGTGTAAAAGTATGCTGTCAAATTTGTTAAAGTTAGAACTTGGATAAGATAACTCAGTTTTGTCCATATGTGGTGGTGTTGCTAAGTATTATACAGTACTTGATTTGTTTTATATTTTATTTTCAAGTTAGTTACCTTCATTTAACTTTGAAATACTAATATAATATTAAACAATTCTTCAAATTTTATTCATTTAGGTGTTATGAGATGGAGAAAAGGCTAAAAACACCAGATCTTTTCAAATTCCCTTTCTTTGAAGCCATATGTTGGTTTGTAGCCAAAAACTTGCTGGAAACCCTGAAAGGTAATTAATAATTTCTACATTTTTTTAGATGATAAGATATATAACATTTGTTAATCTACTAAAAGCCACCTCACAGAGTCCCTTTTCTAGTAGGGTGTAGATGTCATGCCTGTTGTTTTTTTTTAAATATGGAACGCTTCACAAATTTGCATGTCATCCTTGCATAGGGGCCATGCTAATCTTTTCTGTATTGTTCCAGTTTTAGTATATGTGCTGCCAAAGCAAGCACCTGTTTTTTTTTAAATACATGATTTCCCTTCTGCAAAAACCTTTTTAGTGAATTAGAGTCTCTAGTCCATAAAGTAACAACCTGTGTTCTTAAAAAATCAAGTGTGTGAAGGACTGTATGAGAACAACGTAAGTAATGTTGGAAAGTGTTCATCTAGTTCTCTGGTAGCCGGTACACATTATTAAGCATGTAAAAGTGCCTTACTCTCAAAAGCGTTGTTTATATCAAGTGATTCCTTCCCTACTATTTGTTCCCAAACATTTGTTTTAAAAAATTGAGGGCATAATTTTCATATCCTGAGAGAATCAGGTAATGGTTTATGCAATCACTATTATGACCATTATGCTGCTAGAATAATTTATCTTATTAGCATGCAAACCAACTTTTCAATTGTCAGGTATGTTCTGTAGGTAAAGAAAAATATATTTTTTTAACATCTCTTTATTTAAACTCAAAAACTACTTTTTAAAATGTGGAATTCATTTTATGGATGTTGACATTTTTATGTTTTGGCTTAAGAATCCTTGGGGAGTCAAGTTGGGAGACTGAATATCATTTCTGCCTCTATCCATTTTCTGCCTTTCATGTACTTGAGCCAGTGAGAACATAGTTTATCTGTTTTTGTGTTGTCTAACTAGTCAGTTTGCAAATAGTACTGCTATTATAATTTATAACTCTCAGAAGAACAGATATAAAGAGATTAAATAGTAAAGTTTATTCTGAACAGTTGTTTCTTTTTCCACATAAAAGTTATGTAAGAAGAAAAGGTAAAATGAAAAGAAATAACCAAAAATCTGCTTCTCAGGACACTATGTACAGAACTAAAATGATAAAACTCATGTATTTTTTTTTTTCTCCTCAAAAGAAAAAAAAGCCAGCTCTGCACATGTAGGTCAGTGGCTAGGGCGCCAGCCACATACACCAGGGCTGGCAGGTTCAAATCCAGCCTGGGCCTGCCAAACAACAATGACAACTACAACCAAAAAATAGCCAGGTGTTGTAGCGGGCACCTGTAGTCCCAGTTACTTGGGAGGCTGAGGCAGGGGAATCACTTAAGCCCAAGAGTTAGAGGTTACTGTGAGCTGCAATGCCACTCTACCCAGGTGACACCCAGAGTGCCAGCTGTGACAGTACTCTACCCAGAGTGACAAGAGACTCTGTCTCAAGACACCCCCCCCCCACCTTTGAGATTAAGGAAATAACAGTGGCACCCTAAACCCAATACCTCACAGTACAGTGTAGACGAGAGGCAGATGTCTTGATGTGCTGCAGCTATTTATGATGGAGGGAGGATCCTATGGATGGGGAGGAATAGGTCCTTTCTTCCCAAGAACAGTCTCAGCTCTACAGTGTGAATCCCAGACTAATTTATTGTTTTCAGGTATTTTTCTTGGCTCTAAGAATGTCACAAGAGACTGTAGAGTGGTCATGTATAGTTTTCAGTAAAATACTGGACGGTAGAGTTCATAGTTTCCTATTTAAGTACAAGCCTAGAAATGTTGGAACACTTATACATACTTACAAAAACACTTACAGATGTCTTTGTTTTGTGGTAATAAAACCCAGCCCTCTAGTTAAGAAGTTGACATTTCAATACTTGGTTTAGAGTACTTTCTGCCATCTTTTCTCTCCTAGGGGAAATTATCTATTCACAGACAGGCACGTACACACGTGGCCCTGGGGTGATATACAGTGGCTTCTTTTTCCCCTAATGTCTAAGAAAGGCTCATAATTCAACTTTTTATAACAAATGGAAAGTTTATCTAAAAGACAAATTTTTTCTGTTACTATTGAAATCACAGCAGCAATTTGCTTAGTCTTAGAAATAACTATATAGTCTTTGTGTTAGGCCATCAAAAGTAAAGAAACATTGAAGCCTGATTGTGTGACCCTATAAAATTTTTTTTCTAAAGATTGCTATAAAAGGGTATTTATTTGTAGGTTGTTTTACAATGTTTTATCAGCAAGATTGGTATAGAATCCCTGGAAATACTAGCGATTGAATCCGGTCTCATCAAGGCTAAAGCCAAATGACCATTATAGTAATTGCCATGGTTTTAAGCATACATTTTAGGAATAGAAATAATGATCTTATGACCCCAAATTATGTTCTTTCATCCTTAATCTTTGTACTTCTCATTGTGGCCTATTGTTTGTCAACTATTAGACTCTTACAAGGCTCATATGATATGGCTAAATAAGGGTAGATTATATGAAACTATTTTTGTGTGTGTGTGTGTGTGTGTTTGTGTGTGTGTGTGTGTGTGTGTGTGTGTGTGTGTGTGTGTGATTTTTGGCTGGGGCTGGGCTTGAACCCACCATCTCCGGCATATGGGGTCGGCGCCCTACTCCTTTGAGCCACAGGCCCTGCCCTGATTATATGAAACTCTGAACTGTGTTTCATGTCGGTGATAATAAAGCAACCAGTTTGTATTTGTGTCAGTAAATTAGTCACCGAGCAGAAGTGAAATCCTTTGCTTCAGCTTTTCCGAATTTTGAACCACATCTAACATATTTTACCTGCGTTTTAGATTATTACAATTTGGTTTAAAAACCCAGAGAAGACATTTGTGTGTATATGTTGTATGTTTACTTTTACCACAGTGAAATGTATCATACACATACTTAATAGGTCACACATACAATAAACACTGTATATGCACACACATTCTTGTACTGATTAAAGCATCAAGCTGTTATTATTCAGGTAACCACTACCCAAGTTAAGCAAAAACAACCATGCCAATATCTGAGGAATGCCCTTTTACCTTTCCCATTACACCCTTTTCTTTCCCTGCTAGAAATAACCACTATCCTGACTTCAGGGATAATTCTTTTCTTCAGTTTTATTACCTATCCGCAAACTAAAAAGTTTAATTTTCTCCATTTGTAAAGCTTGATGAATAGATCCATGCTGATGATCTCTTACCAACTGTCTTTTACTCAGCATTGTTTATGATATTCGTGCATGTTTTTGTGTGTAGTTGTAGTTTTCTTTTTTTTCTTTCTTTCTTTCTTTCTTTCTTATTTATTTTTTTATTAAATCATAGCTATGTACATTGGTATAATCATGGGGCATCATAAACTAGTTTCACAGACTGGTTGACACATTTATATCACACTGGTTAACATAGCCTTCCTGGCAATTTCACAGTTATTGTGTTGAGACATTTATAGTTTTCTTTTTCATTGCTATAGTATTCCTTGTACGAATATACCATGATTTATATATCTATTCTACATTTGAACATTTTGGGGTTGTTTTCAGTTTCTAGCAGTTTTGGAAAATGTTGCTAAGATAATCTTGTCTTTGTCACCTACTGCAAGAATTACTCCAAAGAATAGACCCAATTCTAGGTTATAGGAAGAATTTAGTAGTTGTTGCCAAATTGTCCCCAATTCCCATTTCCCTGACCGGGTATGAGAGTTCCCAATGTTCCGCATTCTGGCCATTACTTGGTATTTCTAGGTTTTAATTTTTGCAAATCTAACAGGTATAAAATAGTGTTCCTTGTGCCTTTAATGTGCATTTCCCTCATAATTTTGCATTTTTTCATGTGTGCTTTTGGATTTCTTCTTTACTGAAAGACCTGTTCAGGTTTTTTTTTTCTTTCTTTTTTTTTTTTTTATTGTTAAATCATAGCTATGTACATTAGTGCGATCAAGGGGTACAATGTGCTGGTTTCATATACAATCTGAAAAATTCTCATCAAACTGTTCAACATAGCCTTCATGGCATTTTCTTAGTTATTGTATGTAGACATTTGTATTCTGCATTTAGTAAGTTTCGCCTGTACCCATTCTAAGATGCACCATAGATGTGGCCCCACCCATTACCCTCCTTCCACCCTAACCTCCCCCCTCCTTTCCCCTCCCTTAGCCTTTTCCCCATACCTTGTGCTATAGTTGGGTTATAGCCTTCATGTGAAAGCTATAAATTAGCTTCATAGTAGGGCTGAGTACATTGGATACTTTTTCTTCCATTCCTGAGATATTTTGCTAAGAAGAATATGTTCCAGCTCCATCCATGTAAACATGAAAGAAGTAAAGTCTCCATCTTTCTTTAAGGCTGCATACTATTCCATGGTATACATGTACCACAATTTGCTAGTCCATTCATGGGTCGATAGCCACTTGGGCTTCTTCCATGACTTAGCAATTATGAATTGGGCTACAATAAACATTCTGGTACAGATGTCTTTGTTATGTTGTGATTTTTGGTTTTCTGGGTATAAACCTAGTAGAGGAATTATAGGATCGAATG
>CAUYPK010119446.1:0-19495 GCA_963574355.1 Loris lydekkerianus
TTGTTAAATGTGAGTGTGTGTCTGTGAAGCTTATCATAATTATTGGCAGTTCCGTGCTAATCACTCCATTTGTGCTAAATTTGACTCACCATTGCTTTTGTACTATTGGAGGAAATGCCAAAAAGTTTTTTAAAAGGCAAAAAATGCATTACTATGTTATGAAAATTTTTTTTTTTTTTTTTTTTTTTTTTTTTTGAGGAAGAGTCTTACTCTGTCATTCTTGGTAGAGTGTGTGGCATCATAGCTCACAGCAACCTCAAAATCCTGGGCTTAGGCTATTCTCTTGCTTTAGACTTGTGAGTATGTGGGACTACAGGTGTGTACCCTGACCTGACCTGGCTAATTTTTTCTATTTTTAGTAGAGATGGGGTCTCATTCTTGCTCGGGCTGGTCTCGAACTCAAGTAGTCCACCCATCTTGGCCTCCCAGAGTGCTGGGATTACAGGTGTGAGCCATCACGCCTGGCCATTTCCTGTATTTTTGTATCTGTTCTTGTCTGTAGGCCTTGATGATACTCTGCTTTTCTCTATGCTTATCACTTCAGAAGTTGGCTTCTTATGTAAGAACAGAAATAGAAGGACAGAATAAATAGGTCCTTATTAAAGTGCTTCCCACAATACCATTTTTCCCCTCTTCTTTTTGTTTTGCAAAACCTGTAGCTGAAGGTTAAAAGAAACACTGTGAAGAAAAGGTGTTCATTAATTTAAGACAATTAGTAAAAGTGAAAAATATTTTCATACTGTGTTTCACCATTTGATGAAATTTTAACTTAGATGTGCTAAGAAACTTTCACCATTTGATGAAATTTTAACTTTGCTATACTAAGAAACTTTCTATCTTATCTCGATTCTGATCTTTCTTTAGCAATATGGGATTCTGCAGGGTCTAGTATTGAAACATTCCTTTTAAGCCTTTGAGAATTTGGCAGCTGCGACCATTGCTCACTTAAGGCTTCAGCAATTGACTGCATAGAAAACTGAGGGTTTGTAAGAAAGCTGCTTCTCCTCTTGTCTACATGATTGAGACCTGAAATTATGCCAAGTACTATAAAAAAATTAAGATCTAAGATGTGAAGACTACATCATGTATTGTGACACACAAACACACACACACACACATACACATATGTGTACAAATATATACATATTAGTATAGGTACACATATATACATATTAATGTGGTCTTGAGATTTGGATCTGAAATCCCATGATTTTACATAGGAAAAACAGGGATGTTAGCCCTTCTCTTTACACTTAACCTATACTTAAATTTATACAGATCATGCTTAGGTATTTGTAGACTCTTAAAGGTTGCACTTAGATGTTTATAAATCTCATCTGTGGCTGTGGCCAATTTGTATCTCTATAGAGAGAAGACATCATATTGATCGAGATTCATATTGATTAGAGTTTTAATTGATATATTTTTATATGTCTTGAGGTAAAAATGTAATCTTAAGGCTTTCATAGGAAGAAAGAAAAAATGTTAATAATGGGTACATCTGGGTGATGGGATTGGGAATAACCATAATTATCATATAGCTTTTTAATTTTTCTTCCATGAGCATGCAAGGTCTGACAATTAAGTTTGCAAACTCATCCTAGAAAAAGTGTTACATATTTCATTGCTGAATACCGCTACAGTCGCCTTTGAAGTTCCCCTCTTGGGAAGCTATGCACTGATACCAGGGCCTAGTTCATCCTTCAAAGCTATCTTAGAACTCTTTTTCTGGAATGCCATTGTATTACCCTTGATTTCCTAAATGTCATTAAAACGTCTTCCTTTCAATTTTTTTTTTTAATCTTTGGCTTAAATAAAAAAGTCATTGGAGGGCAGATCAGGTGAGTAAAGAGGGTGTTTCAATACAGTTATTTTATTTACTGACTAAAAACTCCCTCACAGACAGTGCCAGGTGAACAGGTGCAGTGCTGGGATGCAAGAGCCCATTTTTGCACACACCTTTCTCATGCCAAGATTTTTCATTAAGATTTTCCTGTTTCTCTATCGATGTTTACTTGGGTTGCTATGTTTCTCAAAGCCAGCCAATGATTTTGATGCACAATTTGATGAATTTTTGCAGTGTTTTCATCAGTTCTGAGCATGGTGGCAAGTTCATGAACTTGTCAGACCTTGATATATATAGTCTGAAGCATGTTAATTTAAAATGACTCTTATTTATTTGAGAAGTCTGTTATAAACTTTTAGAAGTTCTTTTTCCATAACATTTTTACTGTTGCTTCTCTTGTTATCCATGGAATTCTCATAGCTCAGAACTCAAATGAGTCATGAAGTATGACTCCTCATGTTCCTGAACTTGGGGTGCCTTAACAAAATGCCATAGATGGGGTAGCTTAAACAAAGCTGGAGTTGGGAAGTTTGAGATCAGGATTCCAACTTGGCTGGGTTCTAGTGAAGGCTGGCTTCCTGGCTTGCAGATGGCTGCCTTTTCTCCCTTCCCTCCCTCTCTTCCTTCCTCCTTCTATCCCTCCCTCCCTTCCTTTCTCTCATTTTGGATTAATATAAAGGTACATACAATTAGGTTATATTGTTTGTGTTTATAAGGTAAAGAGATGGTTGCTTTTTCCTTGTGTCCTTAGTGGTAAAGAGAAAGAGAGAGACCAAGCTCCCTGTCTCTTAAGAGCACTAATCCCATCATGAGGGCCCCACCCTCATAACTTCATCTAATCCTAATTACCACCCAAATACCCCATCCCTGAATACTATATCACATTGGGGATTAGGGCTTTAAGATATAAATTTGGGGGGAATACAACATTCAGTCCACAATATTCCTTTTAGTTAAAACTGGCAGTATACAAGATTTCCAGATATTACATCTAAATAGAAAAATACTGGCAGAATGTTTATAAAAACATTAATGGTGATTATCCCTGATCATAGAATTAGAGATTTTCCCCACTTTTTGTAAATTTAAAGTATATTGCTTTTATAATTAGAAAAACTACAATACATATTATTTTAAAGGAAAATGAAATACTATAGAATGTAATGTTTCAGAAAAATCATGGAAGTTTCAGAATTTTTATCTTCTTAGGGTTTTTTTTTCTGAGAATTACAAGTGCCTACAGCACTTAGAGCACTTGGTTCTTGGGATATAGTAGAGCTAAAAAGGTAGTTGTTGCTGCTGCTTCTATTAGCATAATGACAATGTTAAAGATAATAATGATTATTCTATTTCCATGTGAGATATACCCACTGCACATGAAATAGACAACAGCCACAAAGATACGATAGACATATGTATTTGTTGCAAGGTTTTTCTTTTTTTAAAAACAAGTCAGTTATAAATAAACAGAGTAGACCATTCACTTTCTTTACTTTTGGGATTCTTAATCTTTTAGATTCTTAACATTTCTTTTTTTTTTATTATAGATAAAAATATGCACCATAGATCTTTTAGATTCTTAAAAAAATGAATTGGTAAAAATATAAAAAAAAAATTAGCAGCTTATTTAACATTCAGTTACAAATTTAATAAAGCTGCTTAAGTCTGTGTAATAAAATGACAGGTAGATGTGACAGTGAGAAAACTTATAGCCAACCATTCAGTGTGTTTCCTTCCAAAGACTGATTTGATTCTCATACTGTGCACTTAAGGTTGGTGAAAGTACTAGTATTACTAGTTCTTTTTTTTTTTTGGGGGGGGGGGAGTTCTCCTTTCAGAGCTCTATCTTCCCTACTTTCTAATGCATCATTTCTTATTATGCTTTAATATACTCTATCTTATCTACAAAGTCTGTGTGTGGTTGTTCTTTTCCCAATTACTTCCACACCTGAGTGTAATATTTCTAGTTTTTTGGTTCTGTAAATCAGTAGGTTAGAAATGTCCTGCAAGATATTCATATTTTTTGTCATGTAAGGACCTGACTGCTCACCAAATAAATTATGACATTGTCATATATTGTTTCTAGTTGCTCTATGTTTTCAATATTTAGTGTATCAGCCGTACTAAGTCAAGATTCAGTTATCTAATTTCACTATGTCTGTATTTCAGATGAGGATCCTTTTCCCTTTTGGTAGATTTGAATTTCCTTCTCTCTGAGAGTCAAATTCCAAGCATGCATGCCTTATAAAATCAGCCATAGAGTATGCACAAGAACAAACCATTTTCGGGTTTACACGTCGACTCAAAACTATAGACTGGTAAACTATACCCCAAATTAAAGTCTGTCCAATACATGGTGATTTGTTTTTATTTTTTTAAGACCTTAGATTACTTTTATCACCTTTGTTTTGGCAATTAATTCCTAGATATTAGATGAACATATGATCTTGATTGGGAGTTTAAACAAAACATCACAAAGGATCCTCAGAAGTAAAACACAAAATGTTCTGAATTTGGGTCTATATCTCCACTATAGTTAATAATGTATGATAGTACTAGCAAATTATTCTTAAATTCTGTTTTGATGATTTTTATTTTTTCTTTCCTTTTTTACCAACAGGACACAAAAATCGCTTCATTGGAGCGAAACATAAGGGATCTTGAGGATGAGATCCAGATGTTGAAAGCCAATGGTGTGCTGAACACTGAGGACCGCGAAGAGGAGATCAAACAAATCGAGGTTTACAAAAGTCACTCCAAGTTTATGAAGACCAAGGTGCGGTCCAGGGTTATAAACTTTTATATTCTTGGTGTAACTAGAAAGTTATAATTTACATACTTTTCCTAAATACCCACAGTAATCTGCTTTATGTGATGTCATGAAATATATGGACAATAAAGAAAAATATAGATTTTTTAGTTCAGAAATAGAAATTCCAAGAAAAGTGGAAGGGGGGAAACTTAGGTGGAATTTCTACTTATCAGTGAGGGTCTAGATTTTCTAATGAGATCTTTTGTCGTTCCTCTTTTTGAGGATTAACATTTATAGTCTTCTGTCTTCCAAATTTTCACTATTGTTATAAATTTGTTTCTTTGTGTGGTTTTTCTAGTTTTTCTTTTCTTTTTTGCTATCATTGCCATATTTCTTGCCTATGCCTAGAAGATGATTGTCTCAAAAGATGTTGCTCTTACAAGCCAATTTAATTTACTTAAATGTAATTAGGGATATTTTAGTTTTAGCATAGGGTTTAAGATATGAGTGATTTTGAGTCCCAATGGCTGCCATTTATTGAAATTATTCAACATCTCTAAGCCTCAGTTTCTTCATCCAAGTAAAAGGGATAAGAAAAGCACTTACATCATTGGGTTGTTCTGATGATTCACAGAGATGACTCATTTAAAGCAGTTAGTCTATTGTCTGATCTCCAGAAAGCATTCAACAAATGTCAAGCATTGTTGATAACTTTATTATTATTGTTATATCATCTGTTGTTATAGAGTATGACAGACCTTCTGTAAGTTGATTGCCCAAGTGACTGTAACAAATAGGTCAACATACGGAGGTGGTCAATGTAAGGAACTAGGCCTACTGTACAGAAACACACATGTGATACATATCTATTCTATGAAAATTAGGTCAACTTAAGGAGGTGGTCAATGTAGGGAGTTGGTCAACTATGGAGGTTCTACTGTATTTAGAAAATATTTTAAAATAACCTCCTGCATTAATTTATATTGCTATTGTCAGTTTTAAAAATTTTGGCTTGGATTTTTCAAAATTAAACTTCGGATTATAAATAGACCAATCACATGAATACCTATTATTTTTACATGTGCATATTTATTAAATTTATGAATAACCTCAAGTAAGTCTTTTGAGACTTTGAGATGTTTTTATTCCTCTGTTTAAACCATTTTGTTTCTGAAAATAATAACCATACTAATTAAAATTTTTTCTTCTTTTTTTTACTATTTGCTCATAAACATCCCTGTTCATACTTTTTTTATTTTTTATTTTTGAGATAAAGTCTGACTTTGTCATCCTCAGTAGAGTGCCGTGGCATCATAGCTCATAGCAACCCTGAACTCTTGGGTAGAAGCAATTCTCTTGCCTCTAGTGGATTTGAATGTAACTACTTCCTTTCAGGGACTGCCTGAAGTGCAGAAGAGTTTCCCTGCTCAGTCCTCCCTTCTGGTTTCTTTTTTGCAGTCCCTCCCTCTCCAAGAGTTAAGCTGAGGTACAGTGCAGCCAGCACAGTACTTAGGTGACCCTCAGCTAGTGCCCACATAGCTCTGGGAAGACCAGAGACGCAGATATGCATGAACTCAAGAAGTTGGAGGAAATTATTGTTTTGGCTTTAACTTTTCCTCCCCACTCTGTCATTCAACAGTGGGAGATAGTTCAAGTCACTTCTTTAGCTGAAAATGTCATGAAATTTATAAATACTGCCCTCTATCATGGACTCTGTCCAAGTGAATAAAACATTTATATGGTCCTCACCAAGTTATGACCTTTATTAGCCCTATTTGTCTGAGAGACCATCAATCCTTGACTTAGGTTTAACTTTTAATGGGTAGCTACTTTGAACAGTTCCAAGAGCAGTTGGCTCAGAAGGAAGAGTGCAGTGGAGTGAATTGGAGAGAGCGCAGGCTGCAGATGGAAGGAGACGCCCGGGAGTCTCTAGCCTGCCCTTGGTGGATGCTAGGCTTGAGGGAGTGACCTACACTCCACCAAATTCTCCTCTCCTATAAAATGCGAGTACCACCACCAACCTTAGAAGTGGCTCAGAGGAATCAAATGAGGATTAAATAATGTAGCTAAAATGCCTCTATCAAAAAAGTAGCTAATCATTATAAACATTATTATTGAAGAAGAATAACCGAATATAATAACTATAATAATAATAATGTTCTATTTAACCAACATGACTAATGGGAAAAATGGATTTCTCAGAAATACAAATAAAAATGAATTCTTATAATGTCATGCAGATATTCCTTATAGAGGGATAGGCATTAGCTAAAAAGTACTAGTGAGGGTCACTTTTTAAGATTTTTTTCATTTAAAAATGTGGTTATTGGATTGAGTGATATTTATTGCTTGTACTTCATTACTCATTTTTCTAAATTTTCCTATTTTGTGAGGTGAATGCGATTGCTTTTTTAAGCCTGGGAATACTGCTTGTGTATTATTATTACCATATATACTCGAGTATAAGCCGAGTTTTTTCCGGCACAAAATTTGTGCCGAAAAACCCGAACTCAGCACAAATTTTGTGCCGGAAAAAACTCGGCTTATACTCGAGTATATACGGTAAAATGAATAAAGCCCTCCATTGGAGGGAAAGGAAGTAATTTCAATAAACTACGTAGAAGAGCACACACCTTCATTTTCTTTTTTTTTTTTTTTAATTTTTATTAAATCATAGCTGTGTACATTGATATGATCATGGGGCATCATACACTAGTTTCATAGACCGTTTGACACATTTTCATCACACTGGTTGACATAGCCTTCCTGGCGTATTTTTAGTTATTGTGTTAAGACATTTACATTCTACATTTACTAAGTTTCACACATATCCTTGTAAGATGCACTGCAGGTGTGATCCCCCGTCCCCCTCCCTCTACCCACCTCCACCCTCCCTCCCCTCCCTTTCCCCTTCATTTTCATTCCCAGCAGATGGTTGGAACTGGTGTGGTCTCTTAAAAGCTCACTGATTCAATTAAGTAGCACCAAAGACCTAAAGTGCTTTTACAAAGATCATATCGAAGAAGAACCATGATGTAACATTTTGGAAAGATGGAAAATGGGTTGCAGAAATGTAAAAGCAGAATTTCAGAATTTCAACTTGTGTGAAGGCAGGGATACAAGATACAGTCCTCCACCACAGAAATCTTGGCACCTTGCAAGTCTTCCGGCACGTGGATGTTGTCCTGAGAACCAGTACTTTGGGAGACCTCCTGATCTATGAAGCTCTCCCTTGTTGGAAACCCCCATTCCTACCTGAACTCCAAAACTTACAGGAATCGAACTGTGAAAACTGAATCTAAGAGGCTGTGGAAAGAACGAGTTACTTTCAGCAGTACTCTTAAGCCTGGAAAACAGAATGTATCATATAAATAATTGTTTTCGTGGTAGGGAAAGAATGATGGCATCTCGTTTCTGGACAAGGCTTTGTTCCTAGTTTAACACATTTTTCATCTGCTGGTCCCGGTATTCCTATATTAGCTGCTTTCTCTGTTTTCAGTGTTTGCCAGAGACGCCACTCTGCTGTCTTAGATCTCCCCCTTTATTCTGAATTTGTAACACATTTTCTTATAAACCTCTGATGGATTACAAACCTCATAACCCAAACTGCATGATAATAAGCATATCACTTTCTAGACATGAGAGCCATATCTGTAGTGAAAAAGAAGCTGTTTTCCTTGGCAGAGTGGAGTTTTTTTTTTTTTTTTTTTTTTTCCATGGTGTTGGTTGTGTCGCAGACGTAAGTGGGGGAAGAATTTTCAGACAGGATGAAGTGTGCCTGATGTCCACATGGACTTCATATAAAGCATGTGATGTAATTCCGATTGGCTTTTCTTCTGGCCATCACAGAGACAAACCTTCCCTGGCCTCAGTTCTCATGTATGTTCGATTGCATCACTTTCCATTTTTATTGAGTTTATGGCTGTAAAAGAAGCAGAAGGCATATTTTTATGGAAGAATATGATTTTTTTTATCCTGTAACTATATTCCCCTTAGAAAAGCCTTTTTCAGTTATTGTCTGCATAAATATTTATTTAAAATTTACCTTATGGCAGTGATAGCCTGAAAGCTATTTAAAACCACTGCCTATTTAATATTTATAGACTGAAATAGTTTTATCATTGTAAATCTACTTTTATGGAATCAACTAGGTTATGTAGAACCTGCCATGCTCTTCCTTCTAATTAAACATCATTTTTTTGTTGGAGTTCATTTTATTAAAATTTCTCTCTCAAAACTCACATACCAGCTCTCTACTCTGGTAGTTGTGGAAATTAGCACAAATTGCTTTTTTCACTATAAACATCAGCTTTGCTTAGGTGCCTAGAGTTGAAAGTTTTTTGAGCCTTGATTTCAGATAAATCAGTTTCATATGTGTAATCAACTATATACTGTGCTGGATACAACTGGATGTGATCTAGGCCATTCCCACTGAGAAGCATGCTGATAATGCTGATCACAACAGATTGTGATTTCATTGATCATTTCAGGTAATCCTAATCCTGGTTGCCCCTCTTCATATTTATTCACCATTCTTACTATGTGTGTATGTGTGTGTGTGAGAGAGACAGAGATATCTTAATTTTGTTCCAGGTAAAAATGATCACAGAGTCATGATTCATTACATCATAAAGAAATAATGTGTTTCATGAATCACACAAGCAGTGGTCTCTTGTTCACATATACCCAGGTACAGTGATGAGCAATCATGATTCTTCCCAGTGAATCTTTAAGTAAGCATATTTAGAATCCTTCAAGACCATTTTCTGCTCTGGTACTACCAATGCTTTAGATTTGGCGAGCAAAATGAAAGGTGTTTGTTCCCTGATGGGGTCTGACTTCTCTTTGTGAATGAGATTTCCATCCACATCAACCTTTCTAGTAAGTTGTGCAACCTGACCCCTTCCGAAACTGGGGGTCTCACTCTTTGTTCAGCACACCACTCTGTTCATGCCCAGCTGTTGTTGCCAGTTGCTTGGTTATTGTTTGTGTCAGTTTTTGTTACTGAAAACAAATTGCTGAAAGAAATAGACTGAGCTTTCGAGTTAGAAAGAATCTCAAAGGTCAAGGCTAAGCCTCAGTAGGGAGTATATGTGATAAGTAGAGCATGGGTTATTTATTCCTGTTGACATTTGTTAAACAGATGAACTTGAGCTTTAGCCACAGGGACATTGGAGAAAAGAGAAGACTGAGCCTCCTGAAGATAAGGAATCTAATAGGAACCCCACTACCACCACCACATAAAGAATCCCAGACAGCTGCAAACTTAGGGTAGAGGCAAACCCTAAAGATGACTTTACCACACAACCCCTGTGATTTCAGGGAAAAATTTCTATTTTAAAACTCTGAGTCAAGTAAAAGGTAAAAAAAACTATTTTGAGAATCCATAACCACAGCTGGCTGTTACATGGATGTGCTATGTGAGAGGATTTTATTTATTTTTATTTATTTTTATATTTAATTGTTCTAACTTCAATTTTATTTATTTATTTTTTATTTTTATTTTTTATTAAATCATAGCTGTGTACATCGATTGATATGATCATGGGGCATCATACACTAGTTTCATAGACCGTTTGACACATTTTCATCCCACTGGTCAACACAGCCTTCCTGGCATTCTCCCAGTTATTGTGCCAAAACATCTACGTTCCACATCTACCAAGTTTCACATATACCCTTGTAAGATGCGCCGCAGTCCCACCAATCCCCCTCCCTCCACCAACCTCCCCCCTCCGTCCCCTGCCTTTCCCCCTTCCCCTTATTCTTAGGTTGTAACTGGGTCATAGCTTTCATGTGAAAGCCCTAAATTAGTTTCATAGTAGGGCTGAGTACATTGGGTACTTTTTCTTCCATTCTTGAGATACTTTACTAAGAAGAATACGTTCCAGCTCCATCCATATAAACATGAAAGAGGTAAAGTCTCCTTCTTTCTTTAAGGCTGCATAATATTCCATGGTGTACATATACCAGAAAAGAACAAGGGATCCATCACAGGCTGGGCAAGGGATTTGAAGAGAAATTTCTCTGAAGAAGACAGGTGCGTGGCCTTCAGACATATGAAAAAATGCTCATAATCTTTAATCATCAGAGAAATGCAAATCAAAACTACTTTGAGATATCATCTAACTCTGGTGAGACTGGCCTATATCACAAAATCCCAAGACCAGAGATGTTGGCGTGGATGTGGAGAAAAGGGAACACTTTTGTACTGCTGGTGGGAATGCAAATTAATACATTCCTTTTGGAGAGATATATGGAGAACACTTAGAGATCTAAAAATAGATCTGCCATTCAATCCTATGGCATCTACCCAGAAGACCAAAAATCACATCATAACAACGATATCTGTATCAGAATGTTTAGTGCAGCCCTATCCACAATTGCCAAGTCATGGAAAAAGCCCAAGTGCCCATCGATCCCTGAATGGATTAATAAATGGTGAGAGGATTAAAAAAAATTTTTTTTTTTTTTTTTTTTTTTTTTTTTTTTTTTTAGGCAGAGTCTTACTTTTTTGTCCCAGTAGAGTACCTGTGGTGTCATAGCTCACAGCAATCTCAAACTCTTGGATTCAAGTGATCCTCTTGCCTCGGCCTCCCAAGTAGCTGGGACTACAGGCACTCGCCACGGTGCCTGGCTATTTGTTTTAGAGACGAGGTCTCACTCTTGCCCAGCCTATGGATCTAAACATTTTAAGTAGGGAATGTACTGTCAAAGGGTCCTGGGTGGGTAGTGCCCCTAGGTGTTGGCAAAGGCCAGTGCTCTGACGGACCACATATTCAACTTAGTATTTCTACAGATAAAGTCTAAAAAATTATGAGTACACAGTAAAGAAAAAACTTGCAAAAACCATGACACCATAAGTAACAGCCAGTAGAAAGAATAAATAGCCGAACCAAAAGTCAGAGACTTCAGAATTGGAAGTGTAAGACAAACAGTATAAAATAAGTACATTCAATATGTTTAAATAAATAAAAGAAGATATTGAAAATAATGAATAAAGTACAGAGAGTTAAAAAAAAAAAGCAAAAAACACTAAGATAACCAAATAAAGCCTTATTGTCTGAATACTTACATAAGCAAGGCAAAATGGCTGAAAATCAGTGATATAAGCATCCAATTTAAAAAATTATGAAAAGCATATAGAATAAACCCAAAGAAAGTAGAAGGAAGAAAATATTAAAAATAAGAGTGGAAATTAATGAAATGAAAATATAATTGCATATTCAAAACAAACAAAATTGACTCTCTGACTAGATAATTTAATTTGACGTGCCTCTGCTGAGATTTATCCAGAAAAAGAGAGGTTAAAAATAAATAATATTAGGAATAAAAAAGAAGTAATTCTAGATGCTATTGGTATTAAATATGAGTGGGTTTAACCAAAATTTCCTGCAAATAAATGTGAAAATTTAGATGGAATGAAAAAGTCTTTTCGGGGGAAATTTTATCAACACTGACTCAACTAATTAGAAACATGAATATTGCTATAACCATTAAAAGTGGATATAGTAAGTAATGTTCTTTGGAAAGAGAAAATACTAGCTCTGAATGGTTTTGCTGGTGATTTCTAATGAACAATAATGGAAAAAAAAATTGCAATTTCACAGAAACCATTTCAGAACACATTAAAAGAAGGAACATTCCCGACCTCATTTGGAAGGCTAAACTGATCCTAAAACCTACAAAGGACTTGGCAGCACAGAAGAGGCAAATTAGAAACAAATCTTACTTATAAAATAATCCCTGACAAAATATTAGCAAGCTGAATCCGGTAACACATACAAAATAGTATATTGTGACTAGATGAGATTTTTTTCATAGTAATGCAAGGGAAGATTAATGTTAAAAAGTTCCATTACCATTCATTATAATAATATTTTAAAGGTAAAAGATGGTGATAAATCATGAGATACAGAAAAAATGTCTGATACTATCAATGATTGAAGAAAACTTTTTGCACAGTTATAATAAAAGGAAATTCTGTGAAAACTAAAAGAGTATCTATAAAAAACATCAAATTTAATGATGAAACATTGAAATTCTTCTCTTTAAGACCCGGAGCAAGACAAAGGGGTCACCATCACCACCGTGCCTCTCTGTTTTTCTGCATGGCCTCTTTGTGGGTCTGGTGTGTGCTTCCTCACAGCACGGTGGTCCCAGGTCTGAACGGTGGCTAGAGGCTAGAAGTTGAAGCTGCTGGTCCTTCTGAAGGCTAGAAATGAAGCAGACCTACTGATACTTTTGCTGCATTCAGTTAGTAGGAACAAGTCAAAGTCCAGCCCGGGTTCAAGAGGAGGGTAAATATGAGGTTGGACAATTAAGTTTGTAAACTCATCCTAGAAAAAGTGCTACATACCTCATTGCTGAATATCTCTACAGTGACCTTCACGGTACTGCCCATGCAAAAGCTATGCACTGATGCCAGTGCCTAGTTCACCCTTTAAAGCAACTTTGTAACTCTTTTCCTGGACTGGCCATCATAGCTGTCATGTACGAGTTCTGACAATGCAGTCTTTGAACTCATTCTGAAAAAGTGCTGCATACTTCGTGGCTGAAGATCACTATGGTCACCAGATGGCCAAGGGGAGTACTTCAAAGGTGACCATAGTGATCTTCAGCCATGAGGTAGATAGCAGTTTTCTAGGATGAGTTTGTGAATTTAATTGTCCTATCTCATAATTTCCACCTATAGTTGTAAGGAGCAGTGTTTGTGTACAAGTAGAAAGGAATTAGTGGAAGTCATCTCTGAAGGTTATCTACTATAATTCATGTCAGGTGACATTGGTCAAGATGCAGTGTGACTGGCATACTTAAAAGCTGCCTGTGATCATGCAAATTAATATGCTGCTTTGGAAAACATTTTGGTTTTATCTAGTGAAACTGAAGATTTACATGCAATGTGATCCTGCAATTTAACTTGTAGATAGGCATTTAAGAAAATTATTGCTATGTGTACCAGGTTACATGTACAAGAATGCTTAGAATAGTACTGTTTATAATAATAAACAGCTTAGGAGCCAACCCAATGTCTCTCAACAGCAGAATGAAAAAATAAATTGTGATACAGTCTTATAGTGGAATACTCTGGTGAAAAAGAATCAAGTCCATGTACAGTAACACGACTTAATCTCCAGGACATAGGATTGAGTAGAAAAATGCAAGGTACTAAAAAAGTAGACAGCACAAATAAAACTTAGTAACATGCAGAACCAATAGTATATTATTTATGGATGCAAAAATATATGGTAAACCTCAAAGACAATTAAGGAAATGGTAAACATGAAACTCAGGGTGGTAATTATTCTCAAATGAAAGAAGATGGAGTCAGAGATGGGATGTGACAGAAAATTTTAACCATCTTTTCTAGTGAATTGAATGATGGATGTTTCTTTTATCACTTTTCTTTACTTCTTATGCATATTTTATGTTCTTTTGTATCTTCTCAATGTTTAATGTAAGCCAAACAAAATCCTCAATGCTTACTTTGTTTTGGGAGCATTCTCTTTTGTCAGATGATACCCTTGAACAATCATTTGCACTGTGAAATTGTGTTTTGGGTTAATTACCTGTGTTAGTGCCCTGTTAACCCTCATTAGGACCGTAATGGGCGTGGTGGTTTCTTGGATGGGTAGGTTTCGCTAGGAAGCCTCCATTGCATTGTGAACCTTGTTGGGTAACCTGCTGGCAAATCTGCTGACTTTTCTGTTGTATTTGCTACATTGTCAGTAACCTTTACATGTGTTCCCTCAGCTCCCGAAGACTGTGATTACCCTGGCTATCTCTTTAAGCAAACTCATGCCTTACCCATTGGATTAATGATCATTGGCTATTGAAAATAGAGAGAAATCAGTAGTTGTCAAATGTGAAGGCTAGGAGCAGCCATTTTTAATTTCTTACAATTATGCTGTTGTTTTGCAGATTGATCAGCTGAAGCAGGAACTTTCAAAGAAGGAGTCGGAACTTCTTGCCTTACAAACAAAGCTTGAAACCCTTAGCAATCAAAATTCAGATTGCAAGCAACACATTGAAGTGCTTAAAGAGTCGCTTACTGCCAAAGAACAGAGGGCTGCCATCCTTCAGACTGAGGTAAGCGCTGTCCAGGATTCTGGACGGCAGAGACACTGAGTTGGTAGAAAATGTCCTAATTCATGGCTTTCTAAACTCTTGGGGCCAAATGTATTTTGGAATGCAGAACATTTTGGATTTTGGAAAGGAGAGCTCCATTGTATGTGTCATAGATTATGTGACACCACAGAATACCCCATACAGAAACACATAAATATTTTTGCAGAAAAAATTTTCTCACAGTAAAATAGTATAAAAACTGTACAAGTAGCTTCTAATATGTCTGTTTCAGGTGGTGACACCCCAGGAGTTGGCTTTATATTTGGATTCCCCCCCCCCCCCCATTTTTTGGATTTGGGAACCACAGATAAGGGATGGGATCTGGAATGATTTCATTTTCTCAAAAATCATAAAATATCTAGATGCTTAAAATATTTTCTCAAAAATCATAAAATATCTAGATGTGCCTTACTTTGCTGTACATTTATCTGTATAGGTCACCCTATTGGCACTTGTCGTACCGAGGGTTTCTTGCTAAGGAGTATCCTTAATTTTCAAGATTCTTAAACCATTGCAGTTGGTATTGTATGAGATTCTTAAAGGAATTGTTGCTGCGCAGCCAGGTGCATCTCCTCACTGCCCAAGAGAAAGCCATTGTCCAGAGACAGCAGGGTTTACAGCAGAGAAACAGTTTATTCTGCAAAGTGCTAAGCGGGGAGATGAGAGAGATTTCTCAAATCTGTCTCCCCAAGATTTGGGGGAACAGGGTTTTTCAAGACAGTTTGGTGGGCAGAGGATTAGGCAATCAGGGTCTGTTAATTGGCTGGTTTGGGGGTGGAATCATCAGTCCTTGGGATGGGCCACTGTCTGCATGGGTCAATTACTGGAATGCAGTGTGTGGGGGGTGGGTGTCCCAGACCAGTTGGCTCAGTTTTTTAATCTGGTTTGTTCTATCAGTCCACTGGAATTCAGGGCCTGAGAGATACCGCAAAAACTCTGAACAGGTGATGTTATTTACATAGAAACAGTAAAAATCTTTACGGCTACCACCTGTGCCCTCTAAAATGGCAATTATGGAGAAGCCAACAAGGGGACAGTGACTATTATCAAGCAAACAATGAGACAGTGGCTATTTTCATAATTTTAGCTAAGCCTGTTCCTTCACAGAGTTTTATTATTATCATTATTTTAGGTAGGTCTGTTCTAGACAGAGTTCTGGAGGCCCTGACGTTAGTTCTTGCTTTGTGCCCGTGCATCAGTTTGTAGGGGAAGTTTCAAAATGTTGGGTTTGATTTCTTATTCATATTTAGAAGAGCAATAAATACATGTTGCTGTCCTATTTTTCTTACTTATCTTCAATGGATTGAATTTTTGGATCTGTTGAGAAAGGCAAAGCACAAGCTAATTATTGTGTAAATAGAGCAGTTGTCAGAAAAGTGGACGAAGAATGTGATGAATCTCCCCAATTTTTGTGCTGAGGCACATTTTTGTGTCACATGCATTACTTTGGGAGGAGGGACTCGAATTGGCACGCCCACTAACTCTTCCTGGGGCTCTTTGAACCATGTCTTTGCATATATGTTTTTAGGGTCTATGGGGAGTTTTGGATTTGCCTTAGGTGTTTAGGTATTGGTAGGGCTCTCAGTCATGGTGCAAAACAGTATCCAGAAAAGGAAGAAAACAGGTTTTGGACTGGATGGGTCTTGACATGGACCTGACTTTGCCCCTGTGCTTTTGACCCTTGGCTAATCGGTAGTTATTGGATTGCTTAAAACCAAAACAATTGGCCTCAATGGTGTAGATATTTCATGTGTAAGTAATACCATTTTCAGTTGTATATAGTTCCATTGTGAATGTGAAGCCTTGGCTATTTTCTGTTTTAAGGCAAAATGTCTACTCTTTTCTATAAATTGGAAGGTGACTTGTGTCTCCTTTGAGGAAGCAGCAGTGAATAGTGTCTAGAACTGGGCTTAGACTACAGCCACTAGCTGTGTGAGGCTATTTAAATTTAAATTAATTTAGTGAAATTTAAAATGTAGTTTCTTAATTGCATCAGCTGTTAAAGCTGTTGCAGACACTATTACAAGTGTCTAATAGTTGCATGTGGTCAGTCGCTTCTCTCCTAGACAGCACAGCTATAGAATCTTTCTACTGACTAGCGCTTGTCTCAAAGGGGTTGACAAACCATGGCTTGTGGGCCAAATCTAGCTTTCTGCCTGTTTTTATAAATATTATTGGAACATAGCCGTATCCATTCATCTACATCTTGTGTTGGGCTGTTTTAGTAAGACAGAAGCAGAGTTGAGCATTTGCACCAGCAATCTAGTCCACAAAGTTGAAAATGTTACGGTTATAGAGAAAAGTTTAACCACCTCTGGCATTGTGATTCTGTAGGAGGAGAGTTGAGCAGGCTTTGCAATGTTTAGCTAATCCTCTTTCAGGCTGTCATACTCCGAGTGGGGCTAGTTAGTTTGCTGCCCCCTATTCTAGAGCACAAATTATTCTTCACTGCAGTTATTCACAAAGCCAGCTAATTGTACCCACGTTTGTCAACAAGGCTAGAATTGCCGATGAAGTTAGTGTTGCAGCGCGTTGTGTATGAGGGAATTTGAGAAGTAAGGAAGTCTGCTTGCCCAAACTGGCAGTCATGTTTCTTGACGGTTCCTCTCCAGAAGGAAAGAATGAGGAAACTCAGCTCAGAAAGGCTTTTCTGCTCACTGCCGTTCACTGATGGGTCCTGTATTCCCTAGATTCTTTCCCCTTTGTTCATCTCCCTGTGCTTTACCTCTTTCAAATTCATGTAGTCCAAATTAGATCTATATATATTTCATGAAAAAGAGAGTGGTGACATTAAGTGGATGGCATCTGTCCCACATTCAATAATTAAAATGACCCAATAAAGAAATGGTGCTTTGAAGTAAAAAAAAAAAAAAAAAAAAAAAAAAATTCCCCATGTGAAGAGAAAGTGAGATAATCTTCTAAGTCTTCTGCTTTGAAGTTGTGAGGGTGAGATTAATGATTTTATCAGCTGGAAACATCTGAGGAATTTTCTTTTTACCTTTGTTCTTCTTTTAAGATCTCTTTGTATATGGAAATGGAGGAGAAAATTATCTAATGATGTCCATCTCATAGGGGAAGCGATTTAGGTTAAAATTAACTCTAATTGTTGGATCATAGGATTTTTGGCAGCAGGGTATGATACTTTAAAGTGATTTCTCCACTCCTTGGAATAACAGAAGTAAGTCTCCCTACCTAACTTGGGGGAGGTCAGTGGATGGATAGTCAAGAGATGAGATATGTTATATTTCTTTATGCCCTGCAACAAAAGATCTCAATTGAAATTCATAAGAAAGATACGGTGTTCATTGTCAGAGGAGGTTTCATGTGATAGCTCCTTGCAATTTGATTCCTGAGTTAATTCCTGAAAGCTCTTGCCAAAACAGAAGAGAGCTCTCTTTAGGATAGTTAGAGTCTTGCTGGTTTCTCTGGAATATCTGTGCTTAACAGCCCATCTCTGTAACAAAGGTTTCTGCTACTAGGGAATTTGCATTTGGGAGGTGGTAGGATGAAGGGTGGGGTGAGAGGTGGGAGGCAAGTTGTGTGGGTTTGTGGCTGTGTGGCTTGGCTCTTTGGTTGGTTTGTTTTAACTTGTACAAATGCCCAGACGCTCTTTGACATGTGTGCAATAAATCAATGGAGTAATAATTACACACACAAGAGATATACCACATAGCACTTAACATAACATTTTACTTTTTAAAATAGCTTCAAAGGACTCTAAGTCAAGTTTCTTATTTTGCTACTTCCCTTGATGTTTCCTATGTACCAACTTACCCTGTCCACCAACACGTAAATTCTATAGCAGTGGGGAAGATAATGGATTGATTTTCCCTAGCACCTTGAATTTTTTCTGGATTTTAATGTAAAATTATCAACAGTACTACACGTAAATTAGGAAGGATAGCGGACTAGCATTTATTCTGTGATACTAAGTAAAATGTTGAATAAAACGCAGTCTTTAGAAGTGGGAGATATATGGCTGTGCCTCGGCCTCCATAGTCAACAACTGTGTGATGTGGACGAGACTTGCACTTCTTGGCCGTCCACGTCCCACGTTACAATCTATAAAATGGTGGCGATTGTGCCAGCTTGACATGTCTATGTGAAAAGTGCTTTGACTAAAGGGTTTCAGCTATAAATTGTGTTATCATTGTCATCATTGTTATTACTATTACTACGTTTATCAGGATATTTGCGTAAGTGGAACCTAAATACTCTGCCTCACTTCTTGTCTTATTATTCACTTTGTGTTTTAGGTTTAAGGAGTTTTTGAGTTTTTGGTATATGGAGTTTTTATAGACTCTAGAGTTTGATATTTCAGTTGAGTCCCTTGTTTATGTCTTAGAACTATATGGAGAAATAAAGATACTATGGAAGTAACCATCTATTTTGTTCTATCCCCAAATCTGTTTTCTGGCAAGTACATATTTCCCCAACCCAGTGTGATTTCCAAACTTCCAGACAATGCTTTTCTTGTTTTTTTTTCTTTTTTTTTTTTTTTTGAAGCAGTGTTATATGACAGTGGTATACAATGCTCACTTTTATACTAATTTCTGTTCCAAATAAGTCAGGGAAGGGTTCTATTTGTCCAAGAGTAAGCATTTCGAAAATGTGTTGCTTTTCACAAGATGGCGCTGAAAGCGAAGAAGGAAGCCCCTGCCCCTCCCAAAGCCAAAGCCAAAGCAAAGGCCTTGAAGGCCAAGAAGGCAGTGCTAAAAGGCATCCACAGCCACAAAAAAAAGAAGATCCGTACATCACCCACTTTCCGG
>CAUYPK010119450.1:0-26665 GCA_963574355.1 Loris lydekkerianus
CTTAATGAATATTACAAGAAACTTTATTCTCAGAAATATGAAAATCTGAAGGAAATTGACCAATACTTGGAAGCACGTCACCTTCCAAGACTTAGCCAGAATCAAGTGGAAATGTTGAACATGCCCATATCAAGTTCTGAAATAGCATCAACCATACAAAACCTCCCTAAAAAGAAAAGCCCGAACCAGATGGTTTCACATCAGAATTCTACCAAACCTTTATAGAGGAATTAGTACCTATATAACTTAACCTGTTCCAAAAGGTAGACAAAGAAGGAAGACTACCCAACATGTTTTATGAAGTAAACATCACCCTGATCCCCAAACCAGGAAAAGACCCAACCAAAAAAGAAAATTATAGACCAATATCACTAATGAATATAGATGCAAAAATATTCAACAAGATCCTAACAAACAGAATCCAGCAACACATCAAACAAATTATACATCACGACCAAGTCGGTTTCATCCCAGGGTCTCAAGGCTGGTTCAATATCCATAAAGCTATAAGTATAATTCAGCACATAAACATATTAAAAAACAAACACCCTAGGATTCAATCTATGCAGAAAAAGCTTTTGATAATATCCAACATCCCTTCATGATCAGAACACTTAAGAAAATTGGTATAGAAGGGACATTTCTTAAACTGATAGAGGTCATCTACAGCCAACCCACAGCCAATATCATATTGAATGGAGTTAAATTGGAATCATTTCCACTCAGATCAGGAACAAGACAAGGCTTCCCATTGTCTCCATTGCTCTTTAACATTGTAATGGAAGTTTTAGCCACTGCAATTAGGGAAGAAAAGGTGAACAAGGGTATCCATCCATATAGGGTCAGAAGAGATCAAACTTTCACTCTTCGCAGATGATCTGATTCTATATCTGGAAAACACTAGAGACTCTACTACAAAACTCTTAGAAGTGATCAAGGAATACAGCCGTGTCTCAGGTTACAAAATCAATATTCATAAAATCAGTAGCTTTTATATATACCAACTATAGTTAAGTTGAAAAAATAGTTAAGGACTCTATCCAATTCACAGTAGTGCCAAAGAAGATAAAATATTTGGGAGTTTAACAAAGGACGTGAAAGATTTCTATAAAGAGAACTATGAAAATCTAAGAAAAGAAATAGCTGAAAATGTTAACAAATGGAAAAACATACCATGCTCATGGCTGGGAAGAATCAACATCGTTAAAATGTCTATACTGCCCAAAGCAATACATAATTTTAACACAATCCCTATTAAAGCTCCACTGTCATATTTTAAAGATCTTGAAAAAAAAATTCTTTGTTATCACTACCATCCAAATAAAAGTATATTAAATATGATTGAAGGCATGAACCAGGCGTCCTCAAACTGCGGCCCGCAGGCCAAATGAAGAGGTGTGAATTGTATTTGTTCCCATTTTGTTTTTTACTTCAAAATAAGATATGTGCAGTGTGCATAGGAATTTGTTCATAGTTTTTTGTTTTAAACTATTGTCTGACCCTCCAATGGTCTGAGGGACAGTGAATTGGCCCCCTGTTTAAAAAATTTGAGGACTCCCGGCGTGGACTCTATCACCTCTTTTTAATTATTCTGCTGTATTTTTGTTCATAGTTCATATCACTCTCTTAAATGACCTTATTCATTCATTTATTTTCTTCTATTGCCAACTTCTACTCCTAACAGATTATAAGTTACACGTGAGCAGTCCTATCTATCCTTGCAGATGTCAAACTCAGTTCAAGAATATAATATTTGTAGACCTCCTCTGTAGCTAATTAGTTTATGTGGAATGGAATATAAAACCCCCATATAAAAGTCCCATAGCAGACCAAATTCTGGTACGATCTTTCATTCTGTCAGAGCCCTATTCGTGGGAGGACTGTCAGGAGCAGCTGTGTGCCATCTTAGAAAAGTTCCTTTCCTACCAGTAAAACCAGGCTCCTACACACTGCCATTCTTCTCACTCTGACCTCAGGACATCGCATCCTCAGCTGATGTAGTTGGGACACAAGGCAGGTAGATGTGGGTTTGGTCTCTGCCTAACAATGTACCAATTTAATACACTAAAATGCTACTGGTTTCTATAAAAAAATTAAAATGCTAATCTTCCACACTCTACTAAAAATTAAATGTATGAGATAGTAAATCAATTGTTCTTTGTAATCTACAGCCCTTACTCAACTAGAACCTGAAAGATTAATACTAGCAATGCAATTACAAAGCTATTAGCAACATAACAATAATTATTATTACTAGATGTGTATGGCTCTTAAGTGTCCTGAACAGGCAGTGGTGTAGTCATGGTGTGGGCAGAAAGGCTAACAGGAAGCAATCTGTCTCAGTTGTCACAGCTGGATAGTGGCACCACTAGAAATAAACCCTAACACAGTTGACTACTTTTTTTTTTTTTTTTTTACAGTGTGATTTCAGCTACTTAGACAAAAATGCTAATGTGTTAAAAGTGTAAACTATCTGGAGTTAAGAATCATTGTACTAAGCATGTGTTGTATTCAATTCCCTGCTGATTTCTACCACAGACACTTAACTTTAAAACACAACACCATAGCATAGTGTATCCCGGCAGCTGATTTAAAATATCTAACAAGGCAAGTCTACTATTTATTTCATTGTAATCTCTTTTTAAAAGATAAAATTCCAATTCAGAATAGTTGTATTGTAACAATTTTTAATTTTTCTTTTATTATTTATTTATTTAGAGATGGGGGTGTCCCTGTGTGTTGTCCAGACTAGAGTACAGTTGACAGGTGTGATTTTTTGTACCGCAGCCTTGAACTCCTGGGCTCAAGCCATCCTCCCACCTCAGCCTCTCAAGTAGCTGGTATTAAAGGCATGCATGACCTCTCCTGGCTACAGGAATTATTTTAGATTTTTGTGAATAGATTTACAGAAAAATTGCAAAAATAATAGAGGCAACTCTCCTATACTTCATATCCAGTTTCCCCTGTTATCAATAAACCAATTGATATATTTTCTTTACTGAAATCTATACTTTATTCATATTTCTTTAGTTTTGACTTAATATCCTACTCATGTCCCCAGATCCCATTTAGAATATCACCTTGGATTTAGCTATCATGTTTTCTTAAGGTCCTCTCTTCTGCGAGTGTTTCTTTAACTTTGTTTTTTGAAAATGTTGGTAGTATTAAGGAGTCCTGTTCAAGGTATTTTGTAAAATATCCCTCAGTGTGGAATTGTCTGATGTTTTAATCATGATTATGGAACTACCAATTTGGGGGAGAAGGACCTCATGACAGAGTGTCACCAGGCATGTCAAGGCTGCATACCATCACCACAGTCTAGTACTGAAAACGGTGACCTTGATTACCTGGCTGAGACAGTATCCGCAGCTTCCTCCACTGAGAAAGTTATTTTTCCCCTCCTTTCCCTATTTTGTAAGATAGTCAGTATCCGAAGCCCTCAGGTAAGCTGGGGCATTTTCTTTCATCCTGTTGAGGGACCATTGTCTACATAAATTATTTAGGGCCCTTTTTTTTATGAGAGATTTATCTATTCTCTCTCACTTAAATTTTTTTTTCTATATTTATTCATCTGTATATGTATTAAGCTAAACATGGGCTTATATTGACATCTCACTCTAGTGATTCATTTCTAGCCTCTCTCCCTTTGCTGTCTGTAATAATTATAATATCAGGAGGTGACGGACTCCATGGTGTCTGACAGAAGTTACACTGAAAGTTAAAACAATTTCTTTAGAGATGTCAGGGGCTTAGAAATAGAATCCAGAATAGAATAGAAACAGAGAAAACCAATCCAAGTTTTCTACTCTGAAACAATACCATATTCCAACAATGCATTAAAACATCCATTAAAAATCTATTTTAAAAACCCGAAAACGACACCATGAAGTTGATCCCTCACTTGGAGCGACCACAATTGTTGCTTTTTCTGGGTGAAAGTTGGTAAAATGAAAGAACAGAATTTGAACAGAGCCTTACTCTTTATTTCTATTTTACCTATTATCTAGTGCACCTTTAATGGGCTCTCTGCTTAACAGGCTTTTGAGACTAGATGGAATGACCTTTTGCTACTCTGGAATACTGGAATGCAAATGTCAACCCATTTGACTCAGAAGAAAGGAAGGAAAAAAAAGAAGCTCAGGTCTCCATTAGCAGAGCTAAAGAAGAGAATACATCATCTGCCTTTTGTTGCTTTTCAATACATAAAACTCCTCCTGAAATTATTGTGTTGAGTACAGTTCACATAAAGCATATTTTTCCAAATGCATGCACCCTATTTTAGTAACTGACACTAACATTTAAACATCATCTGCTTGTTCCTTCATGTTTCCTTAAGGTGGCCTTGTACATTGACACTAGTGAGTTGAATAAATGGATGTCTTCCTTGCAAGCAGAAGAGTTTACTAAAGAAAGAGAGAAACAGCTTTTACCACTATGATTTTCATTGATTTAAAAATGTAGGTATAGGCAATTTAGTTTCTTTGATTATTCTATCCACATCTTTTCCTTCTTAAATCAAAGAAATAGAACACAGTACATCGGGTGAATCTATATCTCACACCACAACATGCAGCAATGATGACTCGGGCTGTTAAGTCTTTCCTCACATTACAGGGAGTTCTATGCTGGTAAGTGTTAACAGGTACCCATCACAAAAAGAAAAAAGAAGAGCCCTGATTAGTAGTTTTTGTCAATTTCTATGATATAATATCCCCCCCCTCAGTCAATTTCAGGCTATGCTCATGGTGTTCCTGAGCACAGATTTGGGTAGGGATGTCAATAGCATCATGGGTAGCATTTCCACCATTGGATATAATCATTGTAAATAACCTTGAGAGCACAGATAATAGCAAAAACAACGAGAAAGCAACACGTTTGGTATTATTACCTTCCCCTCCCCCGCCCCCCATGTAATGAATTACTAGTGAACTACTTGTACATATGAATAGTCTCCCAAAGACACTGAATTCCATGAGTATACCTATTCTAGGTACTGGATTAAATTAACTTTCAAAAATGAATCTACATTTTACCCTGAGGGCTGTGATGGCCATTTCTGCAATCTACATGCTGCCTTATTCCTAAACATCAAGATTTCATTTAAATGGTACCTTCTCTGTGAAGCCTTGCTCCTCTTCCCCATTCTCTATATCCTAACTCCAAGCCTGATACTCAAAATTAAAATCCTGTTATCATCCCAAGTGTATCCATTGCCACATTTCTGCATATTCCTTTTGCTTCCCTGTTTCAAGTGTAACAACTGTGAGCACAAAGACAATTTTATTTCTCTTTTTACATCACTTAGGACCTCACACAGGAATTTTCCTAGGAGACGTTTACTATTTTTATTGAATTAATAGAATTAAGAATCTAATAAAATGATATCATACACAATTTTTACCTAACCACAAAAGGATGAAGCTTTTACCAAACCATCAAAATATTTGAATTTAAATTCAAAGATAAAGAGAAAATGGATACAAAATTTGGAAATGAGATAGGAACATTATATTTATTACAGAGATTCTGTTTATATGAAGATAATTAGAATGTATACATATATATACAGTATATACTAAGGCTATAATAATTAAAATTCTTTCTTACAAGTCAAAAATATATAGAAAAGTCAATGGCACCAGGGGGAACTAGGAAAGACATAGGAGCTTTCAGTACATAATCAAGAGAACATTTCAAATCAGTCAGAAAAGTTGGATTATGAAATAAATAATTAATGTGGGACAACTAAGCAGTCCTCTAGAGGAGGTAAAATCATTATTGTGGCAACATTACCACATCAATCTTTGGTTCTTCTTTCTTCTTTGGACATACTAGAGCCTAAATTTCCCAGTACCCTTGTAATTGGGTTGCGCCATGAGACTCAATATGATTGTGGCCAATGGGACATGAGCAGAAGGGATGTGTGTCACTTCCAGGCTGTGTCACTGAAAGCCCCTTTTAAATTTCCTGCCATACCCCTTTTGTTGTAACGGCAGAGCCCATGATAGAAACAGCCTCAATCACCGAGGAATATTTTCTGCATTGCTATCTCATAATATTTTTCAGCCCTTCAGCAGACTGAGCAAGGGATAAATTGTCAGTGTGTTATTCCATTGACACCTGAAGGTGGTTTGTTATCACGGACTACCTTACCCTATCCTGAATAACAGAGATTCTTTTGTCACCATTACAGAATAAGGTTCAGTCTCGGAGCCCATAGCACAGTGGTTACGGTGCCAACCACATGCATTGACGCTGACAGGTTCAAGTCCAGCCTGGGCCAGCTAAACAACAATGACAACTGCAACAAAAAGCTGGGCGTTGTGGCAGGTGCCTGTAGTCCCAGCTACATGGGCGGCTGAGGCAAGAGATTCTGTTAAACCCGAGAGTTTGAGATTGCTGTGAGCTGTGACTCCGTGGCACTCTACCAAGAGTGACAAAATGAGACTCTATCTCAAAAAAAAGAAGGTGGTTCAGATGGTTCACAGGTAAAACCATGAAAACACTGAAGAAGTAAAAAAAGGTATTTGTTTTGTTTTGTTTTGTTTTTTAAGAATAAATAGATCTTCTGAGTAGCACTCTTCTAAGTTGGAAACACAAGAAGAAAAAGATTCATAAATTTGGCCACAAAATGTAATTCTGAAAATAAAAAATTCCATAGGGTCAAATTGAAATGAAAGTCTGGAAATAATGATGCTAGTACATGATGGACAACTCAATATACCAAATATCTTCGAAAGCAAATATAATACAATACCTAAAGAACACCTGTTGGAAAATGGGCAAAGGAATTTGCCCATTTTGTGTTTGAAATACAAAGAGCACATAAGAAAAGGTTGTTTCCCACTCACACTTAAGAAACACAAATTTAAATGATAAAGATCTACCAGTTTCTCAACCTTCCCTTTTAAAACCAAATATGGTGTTGGTAAGACTATGAAGAAACAAGGAATCTCCATTCTTGTTGGCTGAAGTCTTATCGATATGACCTCTTTGTTGAATGATTTGGCAATATGTTTCAAAATTTGAAAGGTGCATACATTTGGATCCAGCAATTTCACTCAGAAGAAATTCAAATATACCCATTATTCCCAAAGATATATTTAATAAACATACACTGAAGCATTTTTAGGAGCAGCAAAAACAGCCTCGTAAGAAGTAACTTCGTACATAAATTACAGCATTAGATATGTGTATACTGATCAGGCATAATTTCTGAGACATATTGCTAAGTTTAAATAACATTTGATAGTATATCATCATATACAGATTTTCTAGAAAATAAAAACAGGAAACTATAGTACTATTCAATTTTTGCCTCTGGGGAAGTAACAGAAGAAATGGGGGTGGAGGTGATACTTTTTCATGATAATCTCTGGCAATTAGAATTGTTTTTTATTTATTTAAAAAAATAAAACAATATAAGTACATTAAGCCAGACTAATTCCAGTGCTACCCAAGGAATTGGCAGCTAATATTCTATTCCAATTTGCACGTCCTAGAGATCATACATGGTAAGACTGATTACGTGCCTGGTAATCACCGTGAAGGAATATTCTGACACATCTACAGGTCACAGACAGTTGCTGCTCAGGACATTCATTTAAAGGAAAACTTACTCAACTTAGAACATCTTTCTAACAGTTAGGAGGTAAAACTGACAGCTCTCACCCCCCTCAGATAAAATCCAATCAGGAAATGTGACATTTTTCGCCCACAAAAATGCAGTGATGGCCCTTCCCTATGGCACCCAGGCAGTTGAGAATGTCAGAGAACTTCTGACATTATCCAATATTTCCATCACATAAAATTGATAGACTTAAGCAGCACAGGGCAGATGCAGCAATGATCTGCTCCCACGTGCTTGATGGCTATTTAAAGGGCTTGCCAACATGAATAATGCACAGGAGTTATTTTTACATAAAATGCACTCAGAAATTTTAGAATGAACAACTTCATGATGCCACAGATTTCCAAAAGTGCAATTTATAAGACACAGTAACTGTTCAAGTGTTCTTTTCCTATTTGTGTTTCCCAGACTTTGTGATTGTATCTATAAGATAATGTCAATTGTTTAATTAGCAATGGTTTCATTTGTCATTTATTTGAAAAAATAAAATGAGGAAAATTAATTTTTTTTAAGACTAGGAAATGGAATTAGGTAGCTATACAAAATATAGGAAATGAACAAACAAATAATTTTTCCGTGGAGGGTGGCTGTTAAGGGGAAAGGAGAGATGAGTATTAAGAAGAAAATTTAACCAGATGTAACAAGTTGATAACACATAATAACTGCTAATTATTTTTTGTTATTCCCAAATAAGAATCCACTTTTATTTCATAGAACTTGAATTTAAAGTATCACCATTGGCATTATTAGACAAACTGAACAATGAAACAGAATAAATAATACAGAAATAAACCCATGTATGTATGAGAACATTGTGTATGAAAACGGGGGTATCTTAACTCACCTGCACAGAAGTTAGACTTTTTAATAGGTAGCACAAAAGACAATTTATTAAATAAATGTGCTGGCACAACTGGTTAGCATATGAAAACAGATTCAATTGAATTTTTAAATAAGTGATACTGAAACAACTAAAAAACAGATTGGGGAAAAAGACAGACATTTAAAAATAGTGTTGGGACAAAAAAACAGCAAGTTAGAAACATAAAATTGGGGTTCATACCTCTTGACAAACAAGAGGAAAAACTCCGAGAAGATGTATCACCTAAATGTAAAAACATGAAAACCTGCTAGAAAAAACTACCTGGGTGACTTCCTTTACAGACCAGCTATGGAAAAGGACTTATCATTTGTGACTCAAACCCCAAAATCAATAAAGAAAATATTGACAAATACACTACAGAAAGATAAAAACTTACATTGCAAAAAAGCACAAACGGCAAAATCAAGTGGTAAAAAGTGAACTGGGAGAATATTTTTCTACGTTTATTATCAAGAACTTATTCTCCTAATGCATGAAGAGCTCTAAAAACTCACGGAAGAAAAGACCAAACTCTAGATGGAAAAATGTATAAATTATGTAAACATTCTTCTATGGGCTGAATGTGTCTTCTCAAAATTCACCTATTGAAGCCTAAGCCCCAGTGTGATGGTACCCGAAGGTGCAGCCTTTGGAAAGTAATTAGGTCACACGGATGGAGCCCTCACGATGGGGTTATTGCCCTCAGGAGAATGGACTAGAGAGCTAAGCCGCCCTCTTTTTGTGAAGATTCAAAGGGAAGGCAGTCCTCTGCACACCAGGAACACAGCCCTCACCAGGCACTAGATCGGCCAGCACTTTCACATGGACTCCCAGCCTCCAAAACTGTGAGAAATGTTTTCGTAATTTGTTACAGCAACCCAAGCTAAGACACATTCATATTAAAAAAGTATACACACACCCCCAAACACACACACTCGACTTTAAACATTAGTTTCACAGTAAGAGAAATGATAGTTAAAACTGTATTAATAACTTTTTTACCAAATTGGCAAAAAAAAAAAAAAAAAAGACTGTAATCTTTGTATTGAGACTGGACATGAGAGGATAAAGATTCTCACATATATTTCAGGGAGAGTAAAAAATGATAAAAATAAAACAAAGCAAGGCAAACAATTAAGGGAAGGAGATGTTAGCAAAACAATTCTAGTAATTAACACTGAAACTGGACCTCTGTTTATGTAAAGGAAGTTATGATTTTATTCTAATTGCAGCCTTACACATTGTAACAAAGTATTGGAAGCAACCTATATGCTCATCCAGAGAAAACTGATTGAAAAAACTGAAGTATCTCCATGTAGAAGAGAAGTATGCAGCCATTTAAAGAACGAGAAAGATCCCTGGGGTGACATTAAGCGAACCAGGCAAACCTATAAAGGGAAATATACAGAATGCGACATTTTGTATAAAAAAGACAGACTTTTTATGCATATTTTGAGAAAACTGGCATTCCAAATCACAGGAAAAAGACAGGCTTTTTATTAAATGATATGAGAGGACTGGGTGTGCGTTTCTGTGTGTGTTTCCTTATTGTTGCAAACAGAAACCAGAATTTAAGTAAAAACCAGAACATGAGTGGGGATGGGGTGAAAAGAATATGGATGTGAATGAGACTTCTCTGAGTATTTACATTTATATTACTTTGGATTTTGAATCATGTGAATATTTTATACTTTTGAAATGTGAAATTAATAAAAAGAAAAATTGAGTATAAAAAATTGAATTGAAATCAGTGAAATTGAATATAAATACAAATCAATGAATTAAACTGTATGACAAATTGAGAACTCTATAGAAAATAATTTTAATAAATTAAAAATAATAATTAATCTTGAAGCATATGTTCTTGGTGAGAAATATTCTAATGAAGAAAGAGAACTGCAAAGAAATGTGGGATTTATCACAAGTGGACTTATCATTAGCATTGCCACTATTTTTATTCTAGGACTATTTCATGTAAACTATAACAAAGAAGTAAAAACATTAATGCATTAAGGAACCAGAATTGCCACTATGAGAAAGGAGAGAAAATCTGGAAGAACCCTATGGTAATGGATTAAATTGCATCCATTTGGATTTACAATCCTACTGCAAAGAAATACCACTAAAGAATAATCATGCTAAAGGAAGACAGATATTTGCTTCAGAGTTACTTTTAATACCAAAAATAAAACAAAAGCTATCTAAATAGGTAATACTATCATTCATCTACAAAAAATAAATATAAAAAAACATGTAGAATCATGACCAGGTCAACATTGCCACGTTGGATGAAAACACTTTGATGAACACAGTTTGATCTTTTGGGAAATAAACAGACGACTGTGTATATCTGGAATTATTCAAACTCTATGGCAATTTACTTAGTTTACATCTCTTTTCGAAGACTTTTTTATAGTAGCTTTAGATGTTGACAAAAATTAAAGACAGAAATCCTTTCCATTACTTTCCCCACCTTGTGCTTCAACTGTCCTTTACACAACATTCCACTTTTGGACAGAGAACTTTTATTAAGGCTGTAATTCAGGACAGGTCCCTAAAATAATTGGGTTTACTCTTCTCAGTTAATACAGCCAAAGGGTTTATTCCGTGCCACTGATACATAATTTCAGTGTTCCAATGTAGTGTTAGAATTAACAGTGCATGAAATTTTTGCCACATGCAACTAATAACAACTAATGCCATTACAGCAGTGTGTTTTGTTAGGATTAAAAGAAATATTTTGAATTGAGTTGGATTCACCACAGCTTGAATTTTTGCCCTCCAGTCAACACCATCACACCTTATTAATTGGGGGCAAAGATGTCATCAAAAGAGTCAGATGACTCTCTTGAACTTTCCGTTCCCCACTTCTTCTATAGCTATATGGTTTTAGGTACATGATTTATTGACTAACATCTTGTTGGCAGAAAAACAAGCTCAACTTAGAAAAGCAAGGCACGGTTCAGCTCAGTATATTATTTGTGTTACAACTTGGGTAGTTTCCCATTTTACAATCTTGCGTTGGGCATGCATATTGGTAAATTAAAAGCAAAACATTGCAGAGGCATCATTAAAAAAAGCTTGATGAACTTCTAGACACTAGGAATAATTCTAACAATTTACTGAAAGAATTTAGAATAATGTCACACAGTTAAGTATCAAGGGGAAGCTATTTACAAAGCAGAGAATTGATGTATATGAATTTCCATCTTTCATACCTTAGAATAATAATTTACTTTGTTTTGTTTCTTTTAAAAATAAAAAAAATTACTTTCTAGTCATACTTCCATAGTATTTCAAATGTTCAGATCCTTCAAATAAATTATTTGACTATCCAAACCAAAAAATTTTGAGCAGCTAACCATAAAATTAAATATTGAGTCTAGTTTACTATTTCTTTCCCCACGTATTTTTTAACATACTTTCTGTCAACCACTAACTCATGTGAACTATCCTACTCAATTGTCTATTTTTTTATTTTAGATATTCTAAAAGCTATTCCTTTTCAAGATTATGTACAGATAATTTATTTGAAAGCTCTGTTGACTTTAAAATTGTGCAAACATAAAATTTAATTTGCCTTATTTGGCCATCCCACACTCTTTAGTATACATGTGGGACAGAACTAATATTAGAGACAGTAAGTTAATTCTATTTAGATTTTTTTCTGGGTATTCATATCTGAAAGTAACAGTACATAGACAATGCCTTCTAAAAAATCTTAAATCTTTGAAGAAATTGCAAATAAATGATTAAAAACAAAAGCATGTTTCAGAGTCCCATAAGATTAAATAAATTTCTCATTAACTCCCGGTTTGGACAATAAAGATTTACTTCAAAATTGTAAAGTTGATATTTTAGTTTCCCAGATCATTTGTCTATGACTCAATTCATGAAAATTCTTTTAACTCCTATTAAATTTACACTAAGGTGCTATAAGGATGAAATAAAATGTAATTCATGCACAGATACAAAATGATTTACTTATTTAATTTCAACTAAAGATAGTAAAATTTAACACTTAATTAATATGTATAAAAAGGAAATTTATGTTTGAGAAACAATTTTTAACCAGATATTACAAATCTTGAAATATCTTAGGAAGGAAGCATTTGATATAAAAATTTAAATATTACCCTACTATATATGAAAAATGAGGAAAACTTTTTTAAAAATGTTGTAAATACATCATTAAAAGTGAACATTTTGCCAGATAGTAAGTCTACATAACATAGATGGCAAATGTAAATATCTAAAGAAAAAAATTGATAATATGGTTGTAGTAACAAAGACAAACTAATTTGTCCAATGATGATACCAACTTTAAGTCTATTAAACATCTGGACAATAACCTAGAGTTTTAAGGATAAGAATGGCTACCACTTAGGGATCTTCTACCATAAAACACGTGATATGGCCTTTAATCCTCACAGTATTGAATAATACCAAATAATATTAGCAGCTTTATTTGATGGATTAGGAAATCAAGACAAGAAGGAGTGAAGCAACTTAACCACGGTCACATGGGTAATAATGGTAGAGTATTTATTTTTCATAATTTATTTTTATTTCAAAGTATTACAGGGGTACACACATTTTGTTTACATATTTTACAATTGCACATTTGGAGTAGATATTATAAGGGTGCTCTTTACCCAGAATATGTTAGTCTTTTAATCACAGTTGTTCCTCTAGTGACACAGACCACAGTGTCAATTTTAGGGCATTAAATCCAACTCACATGAACCAGAAACTCATAAGGGTTCTCTCTCTCTCTCATATACACACGGAACCAGGAAGAATCTAGAGCTTTTAAAAATCATTGCTCCCCTGGTAACTTCTATCCACTTTTAATCTAAACTTATTTCAAGCTTCACTTTGCCCTAAAATCTTCTAAAAAGGCCAAGGAAATCTATTAATATTTCAAGAAATAATAATATTGATCATAGACATGGAATCCCACACTAGTGGTATATGGGGCATTAAGTGGGTCTAAATGCCAAACTAGTCTTCAGGTACTGTGAAAATAATAAAATATTTGTGTTTTGAATAATGTGGGAAATGCTAACGGCTTTCTATCATAAACCAAGTTCTCAAATTAAAAAACAAAAATAGCGGCTTGGCACCTGTAGCTCAAGCAGGTAAGGCGCCAGGCACATACACCAGAGCTGGGGGATTCAAATCCAGCCCAGGCCTGGAAGCAACAATGACAACTACAAACAAAAAATAGCTGGGCATTGTGGGGGTGCCTGTAGTCCCAGCTACTTGAGAGGGTGAGGCAAGAGAATTGCTTAAGCCCAGGAGTTGGAGGTTGATGTGAGCTGTGACACCATGGCACTCTACCCAGGGTGACAGCCTGAGGCTCTGTCTCAAAAAAAAAAAAAAAAAAAAAAAAAAGTGGGACTATGCTAATAAAGTTTAAAATTAAAAACAACCCATGATATGATACAAGTCAAAATTCAACAGGGTATTATCAAGAGATCACCTAAGAACTTGATCTTCAAACTTTCCAAATTAGGTACCGTCACCATTCTGAGGACAAACTACTCTGGAACTGGTGTTGTAATCCCTCCACAGAGCATGATTAATTTCATAATAACTGGGTATAAAAGCACTTTCTAACATGAGTACAGCAAAACATGAACACTTTGAGATACTTACAACAAAGAGGCCCATAGTTTGAAAAGAAAACTGACCCCAATCCATGGCCACTACATCCAAGGCTGTGAGAAATCCTGCAATGAAGTAACCCCCCCATTTCCCAAACTTATGTGAACAGCACAAACTTTTATCTTATAGCACCTATTAGCATTCTAAGGAACTTACTTGAAGAAATATCAAGACCTGGTTTTTAAAAAAGTATTCTTGATCCCTGAAAAAAAAATTCAGTGACTGTTCACAGAGTTATGCCCATGCATGGCTGAGAGTGATGAGCAATTTCTTTTCTCAACCCTGCATCGGTCATAACTAGAATAGGTCACGCTTGGGTAGAAATTTAAAAAATCACGCAGCATCTGGATGAAAAAGTACCAAAAGACACCAGGAATACATGCTAGGCGAGTGAGTTGAATTTTCTGATGTTAGTCCCAATGATTCTGTTTCACAGTTAAACACCAACAAACATACTGTTTAATTAGGTTTGTCTATTTCCTCAGAACTTCCATAGACATTAACTTCAGCAGTCTCAGCACTTTATTTCTGCTCTTAATAAGGATCTGTCAAATGGTGAGTATTCTACTACTTTATTTTGACTCCAAATTGCCACTTTTTCCGTAAGATAAATGCTACTTCTTTGAGTATGTGAAATTTCAGTTTAGACAGGTAGTCATGTTGACTGCATTCATATTCAGGAATGAAAAACTACAGTGAAAAAATTATTTCATCCATGAAATTACCTACCTACTAGGTGTCACATGTCATGTCCAAAGCCTGTGATGTAGAATCTCACATTTTATGATAAATGGACAGAACTTTTTAGCCATTTCCCAGCAGAAGAGGATAAAGCATGAATTTCCTAGAATATACTGGTATATGCTCTTGAGTTCCTTCCACCCTAGGAAGGAACACAGTAGGCGTTATTCAGGGAAGCTACGAGACTTTCCTGGCACCTCTCGGCTGATCTGTGCCCTGGGATTTGAATCTGGGTCTCTTTGACCCAACTCCTTGTTATTCCATTTCAAAACAGTGCTTCAGATTTTGCTCCAGTGATGTCATCACATAGAAAAAGACACCTGTTCTTAACTGCAAGTAAATTGCCCTAAAATTATTTTGATTGTTGAGAAAATCTATTTAACTATTGGCAAATCTAGATAGTTTTCCAAATATGAACTGTAAGTCTAGGTAAAACACTACTGCCATGCTGTGCAAGTTCTCTCAGGGTAGCTGCGTGGCTGCAAAGATAAATATGCCTGGAGTTCATTTTTCTATGGTTAACATATAAAAATTAGGTAGGTTTGAAGACCAGAGGTACAGAAGAATACATCTCATGGTGTGAAGCAATCTATAGTAATGCTTGGAATTCTACTATAATTAGATAAATTATGCAACGCAGACTTGCTTTTACCTACTACAATACATGACATGAACGTTGTTTATACTTATTTGCTTAATAAAGTTCATTAATAATGATAACAATGGATATGACAGCTATATTAAGTGCTTTACATGCATTTTATCACAGAGTCTTGGCCATCGAGTCCAAATTAATATTAATACATCTCACATCAAGGTTGGCAGATTCGTGTGAGGAATGTACATAATTTAATTCTCACAATTGGACTCAATGACTCCAACCAGATGAGATAAACAAGATTATTACTACAATTCACATGGGGGAAACTCAATCTCAGAGATGTGACATGACTTGCTGGGTGATACAGCTTGCTATGGGCTTGGCTGTCTGACCTAAGAGCTTGTACTCTTAATGACTACACTGTTATAGGCACTTGAAATGCACAATGACACCTGCTGGGTGCTCTGGGCCACATTCTTCAATAAAACCACTTCACAAAAGCAATCTGACTACAAAGTTCTATCCACTTCAATAACTGTACTGGTTATAATGAAAAAATCTATTAATACTTAAAATCTATTAAACCAATAGTGAAATAATCAGACAGTGCTAGTTCTTACAAATTGGTAAATAATCAACTTGACTTTGTATGTAATGAGGAAATTCTGTTATGGCTTGAATTGTACCTCCCTAAAATTTATAATTATAACCCTCACCTGTTGGAACGTAACTGTATTTAGGGATAGTGTTTTGTATTAATTAATGTAAAATCAGCTCATTAGGGTAGACCCTAACCCAATATGACTTGTTCTAGGTTAGAAGAGGAAATTAGGGCATTGGTACAGGCGCAGGTTCAAGATTAAGAAAGACTAGATTGAAAAGTAGTCCTTTTGATCAACAAATTTTGAAGAAAAATTCTTAATGCTTTTCTACATTAAATCCACATTTTCAAAAAGAAATCATCTATTAAGTTGGGACTCTTTTTAGAATAATGGTTCTGCCACTTGGCTGAACACTAGAATCTCTGGGGAACTTTAAAGAAAATATTGGCCTTTGAGCCCCACATCAGACATTGCAATCTGATCTGGGTGTGGCCTTCACTCCAAGATTTCAAAAGGCCCCCAAGTGCTCCTTATATCTCCAAGATCAAAAACCCTGGCTTAGAAAAGTGGTTCACTCTGTGGAATTAATTCAAGAACTGAAAATCAGATATAGCCACAAGATGGCGTATTATTGCATTTGAAAGAATTAAAATTGAGAAATGTTTCCAAAATGCAATTCTGTACCATTGCATGCAGAACGAATTGGATTTAGATTGAAGTTGAACCAGATAAAAGCAATGATAAGATAAATTTCAACCTTCTGAAAAGACCTGGGGTTTAGTTAACTTATGTTTCTAATCTTGTCTTCAACAAGGGGTCCACTTTGGGCCACAAAGACAATGCCCTTGGCTGGCTTGACCTTTTTCTACAATTAGCCTTTGGCAGAACTGTGTCTTCCTCCATATCCTGCCTATAAACCTATTAGGTTCTTTTGAATGTTTGGGCAGTAGAGTTAAGACAGGTGCTTGTTCTTATAAATAACATAGAATCTTGATTCAACAACAATATATTCAGTTCCCTGTATTTTACACATGGACATATACATATACTCAGTAATGCAGGCATTGGTCAAATGCACATATTTACCTGGTTAGAGACAAACAAACCTCTTTTAAAATTTGAGAAATTACACTCACATCCCAGAAAAGACTTAGCATTATCTATGATTGCTTAAAACAAAAAAAGTAAAAAGCATTTAGCTGTAAGAGAAGACATACTGTACTTTACCGGCAGCTTCAAAAACCTACTCTTGTTCAATACCCAACGGCCATGAGGGTAAGAAGCAGGTGGAAAAGCCAGAATAGGTTTAAATGCAAATAACTACCAAGGGAACCATTCCTTAACCACCCCCACACCCCCACCAGCATCCTGATATTTCTGCTACCAAATCTCTGACTAGTTATATAAAGGTTTTTGTTTCCAAGGAAACCACTGACATCTATGGAATTTAATGAACATAAAAAAGAACCATGCCATATAATTTACATCTAAAGATAAATGTGAATAGCTGTCAAAACCATCACACACACCCAGAGATCATTTTGCAAATTTTTAGCCCTTTATGCCCATGTATTAAAGATGTAAATAAACACACATTTATAGAAACATAATGACAAAACAAACTGTTGCAACATGTTAGGTAAATTAAGAAACAGCTGGAGCCAAGAATAAGCTGTCAAAGATTGATCTTCTTACCAACTGAGTGAAAAGGGGAGAAGTCTTTATATTATTGTATGAAGAGTTTTCTTCTTCTTTCATAAATCTCAAACCTCTACATCAAATTTTATGATTGCAACTTCATACAATAGTAAAATTGGTACAAATTCAGGGCGATAGCTTAGAATCAGCAAAGGGAGATAATAGACAAAGTGTTCCTTTCAACTCTAGGCCTCATGACAGATTCATTGAAACCACTGTGGTCCGAAACCCAAACCCCAGCTCAGTAGGAGATGTGTGTGTTGGCATCCAGATTCTATGATGACATGTTTGAGATTCAACAAACTTTAAATAGCCTCTTTTGGAATATTAGTAGCAAATGCTCATAATATGGGGGAAATTTTTAAAACATATATAAAACGGTATCTTCAGTACAATTACAAGTGTACTAAAGTGAAGCATCAGTAGGAAAAAAACAATTCTACTTGAACATTCAGCATTTGATCTGAATTTACCCCTTCACTCTCTCTCTTTCTTGAAGTACTTGAAATACCCTTTTTTAGGTGTTCAGGATATGCCAGCTTCTGGTTGTTCACCCTCCTCATCAGCTGTTCCTTCTCAGTTCTTTCTTGTTTATTATTATGAAGATGATGATGATAAATTATATATAAGATTTGCCATACTTACGTGTGCAGTCCACCAGCATTAAATAGATTCACATCATTGTGAGATTATCCCACCACCCATTGCTAGAACTTTTTCATCTTTTCAAACTGAAACTCCATATCCATGAAATAGTAACTCCCCATTTCCCCAGCCCCCTGCACCTGGCAGCCATCATATTAGCTCTATGATGTTGACTACTGTAGGCACAAGCACACTTCATTTTGTTATTTTATTGCACTTTGCTTTATTGTGCTTTACAGATTTTTTTTTTTTTTAATGAAAAACTTGGTGGCAATAGCCATAGTGGAGTGAGTCTTTAGGCACTATTCATTTCTCCAAGAGCAAGTGTTCATCTCTTGCCTCTGTGTTACAGTTTGTTAATTCAAACTTTTCCATTATTATTATGTCTGTTATGATGATCTGTGAATTGTTTGGGGGGCACCATGAACCCTGCCCGTGTAAGGCAGTGAACTTTATTCACCAATCTCACGTGTGTTGACTCCTCCACTGACCAGCTGTTTCCCCGTCTCTCTTCTTTCTTTGCACCTCCTTATCCCCTGGGACACAAGAACATTGACATTAGGCCAGTGCGTGTTGATTGTTCTAAAAATCCTTGGGCCCTTAAAAATTGTGATAAATCTACTCTGCCTGTGCTTTATAAATGAAATATTAAAGCCTGAATGACAACACATCTGTTTATAGCATGTTTTACTGAATATTTTAAGCTTACTGTTGAGACCTATTATTCAGAAAAAAAAAGACTCCTTTTAAAATATTACTGCACAGCAACAATGGTCGCTGGAGGAGGTCTGGGGAGATGTACAAGGAAATCCCTGTTGTTTTCATGCCTCCTAATACAACATCCTTTCTGCAACCCATGTATCAAAGAGTAATTCTGACTTTCAAGTCTTACTATGTAAGAAATACATGTTGTCAGCTACAACTGCCATAGATAGTTATTTCACAGATGGAACTGGGAAAAGTAAATTGCAAACCTTTTGGAAAGGATTCACCATTCTAGATGCCATTAAGCACATTTATGATTCATGAGAGGAAGTCCAAATAGCGACATTCACAAGAGTTTGGAAGCAATTGATTCCACCCTTCATGGATGACTTTGAGGGGTTCCAAACTTCAGTGAAGGAAGTCACTGCAAGTGTAGTAGAAATAGCAATAGAGTAAAAGTTATTATTGGAGCCTGAAGTGTGACTAAATTGCTATGATCTCATGATACAACTTTAATAGATAAAAAGTTGCTTCTGAAGAAAAAAGTAGTTTCTTAAGGTAGAATCTACTGATGAAGATGCTGTTAACAATGTTGAAATAACAACAAAAAATTAGAATATTCCATAAACTTAGATAAGAAAAAAGTGGTAGGGTTTGAGAAGATTGACTTCAAGTTTTAAAGTTTGACTGTGGTGAAATGCTACCACATGAATGAATTAAATAAAACAGAGAAATCTTTTGTGGAATGAAGAATCTATTGATGTGGCAAACTTCGTCGTTTTCTTATTTTAAGAAATTGTCGGCCATACTAATGCTCAGCAACCATCACCAATGAGGCAAGACCCCTCCACTAGCAAAATGATTATAAGTCGCTTTAGCACTTTTAATAATAAAGCATTTTTTAATTATGGTATGCAAATTTTTAGATATGTTATTGCACATTCAATAAACTATACTATAGTGTAAAAATAGCTTTCATATGTACTGCAATATCAAAATATTTGTGTTACTTGCCTTTTTTTGATATTTGATGTATTGTGGTAGTCTGGGACTGAAGCTGCAAGATGTCTGAAGCATGCCTGCAACCTCTACATGAGGGAATCATACTATATTTCTCCTTCTGTGTCTAGCTTATTTCACTCAGCACAATGTCTTCCAGGTTTAATTATAACTGTACATGTGTCAGAATTTCATTCCCTTTTAAGACTTCATAATATTCCATTGTAAGTGGATGCTGTGTGTTGCATATCCATGCATCCATTGGTAGAAACTGCTATACAAGTAACCACATAAAGTTCCTGCTTTCAATTCTTTTCAGATAGGTACATACTATTCTTGGTCTCTTTTTATGATTCCTCCTTGTCTCCTAAAACGGTCTATATGCTGGTGATCCCAGGTCTCAGACCTTTTTTTTTTTTTTTTTTAAATACCTGTGTGCCTTAGGAGACCCCATCCAGGCCTTGAACTGTGTATTTACCTGTCTTGATATCATCAGGTAGAAGTCTATCAGGCATACAAACATTTAATTATCAAAACCCAAACTCTGGAATTTAGTTTTCTTTTTAAATATGTTCCTTTCTCCCTTCCCATCACAGGACATGATGACTCAATTCTACCCATTTCCCAAATGAGAAGACTGATCATTTGTTATTGAATCTTTTTTCTCATACCTCACATCCTATACATTACCAAAACCTGGGTACCCACCTTCAAAACATACTCAGATTCTGTCAGTTTTTTTCACCATCCCTGCAGCTGATACCTCAGTCAAAACTCATCATCTTGACTGCCCAGGATGTCTGCAACAGCCATTTAGTTGGTCTGCCTGCTTCTTCCTCGGCCTTTACAGTCTACTCTCAATAGCCATCAGCGATGCTTTCACAGCTCAGAGGTCTCGTCACTGCTCTGCTCAGAACGTTCAGGTGCCTTTCACTTCTATCTGAGGAAATACCACATCATGAGCATGGCCTACAAGGCCTTTACTCCCTTTACCCTTCTTGCTATTCCTGAAACAGTCCATACATATTTCTTCCTTAGGGTCTTTGCTTTTGCTATGATTTCTCCAAGGAGGAACATGCTCCCTCACTAAATTCACATCTTTTTTTTTTGAGATGGAGTCTCACTTTGTCACCCTCAGTGGAGTGCCAGGGTGTCATAGCTCAGAGCAACCTCAAACTCTTGGGCTCAAGTAATACTCTTGCCCCAGTTTCCCTGGGACTAGAGGTGCCCACCATAATGTCCAGCTATTTTTAGAGATGGGGGTCTCACTCTTGCTCAGGCTGGTCTTGAACCCACTCGCCTTGGCCTCCCAGAGTGCTGGGATTACAGGGATGAGCTACCATGCCTGGCCACTAATTTCAGATTTACTGCATCTCTTCAAGAGACCTTACCCCACTATGACTTTATAAAACAGCAAGTCTGTCCATCATTCACAGTCCAGGGCCTCCCATCCTGCTTTATGTTTCACAGTGGGACTAATCTATTACCTATTTCCCCTGTCCAGTGAAGTGGAGGAACATGTTCACAGGGCTAGAGGCCATGATGTACATTGCTTTCCAGCTCCTAATTCACTGATATCATGGTGGTGGCTTGAGATCTGCGGGGGCAGAAATACTTACCCAGAGGAAATTAGTAAACACAACAAATCCGAGATTTCTTTTTTTAAAAAGCCCAGTTTGCTGCCAGGTGGTGGCTCATGCCTGTAATCCCAACACTCTGGGAGGCCGAAGCAAGTGAATTGCTTGAGATCAGCCTGAGAAAGAGCAAGATCCTGTCTCTAAAAATAGCCAGGTATTGTGGCAGGCACCTGTAGTTCGAGGTACTTGGGAGGCTGAGGCAAGAGGATCACTTGGGCCCAAGCATTTGAGGTTGCTATCAGCTATAATGCCACAGCACTCTACCAAGGGTGACAAAGAGAGACTCTGTCTCAAAACTCCCCCAAAATAGTTTACCAGCCCCATTGTGTCCTCACCCCTAAAGGCCTCTCCCTATGTGAGAGCGCTGCTGTTTGTCATTTTTTTTCATTGTGGTTTTCTCCCTTCCTATGACAAGGCCTGGCAAAAAGAGTTGCTGATGTCAATTTGATAAAGAGTGAAGTTTAAAAGCCATCATTTTATACAGAGATTAGGCAACAAAAGCCAATTCAATTTTTAAAATTTAATTTTATTCTAATCTACCTTATGGGATTCTGCTGATCATGAATTGAACTGTGACCTAGATATTTACAAAAATCCATATTAAATTAACATTACATATCTGAAATAATTGCCCTTTACCAAACAAGAGTATCCAAGCTTTTCTTTTATTTTTTCTCTCTCTGCCACAAGTTGAAAGAATGAGAGTTGTCTTGGCCCCACATTCAACACACAAATGTCAACAAAAGCTGATTAGCAAACAACAAAAAAAGCAGGTCTGTGCATACTTTTCCTGATATCCAAACCACAGATAAGCAAAGTAAGGCCTCCTAAAATCAGCATTTGGCCTGTCAGCTGCAGGTTGGACACCTCTATGACAGAATGAACTGGCTATCAAATACTAACATATAAAGCACTCTCCTTTGCATGAAAACAGTATGAAAATCAAACTACAGAAATATTTTTGGTGATGCGGCCATATGTGAGCTGAATGCCAATAGCACTTAGTTTTCATGTACCAAAGTTGGAAGAGCCTCTATGACTGTGAGGTCAAACTCATCAAGATGAAAGGCAATTCCAGAATTGCTTTCAGAAGCCACATGTGAAGTCTGTCATAAGTATTTAATCCTCTCCGCTTGCCTACAACGTGACCTGATTTTTTTTTTTTAACATTCACCTGATTTGCTTGACACAGGTAAGAAGTTTTAATTTAGGAGTTATGCAATGTTCTTCACCATCAGTTTTAGATCTGTAAGACTGGAGAGCCTTGGCTTGACTAATTTCCCAGTTCACAAGGCTAACAAATCAAGGGCTAACAGAACTCACACACCTTCAACCATAGACCCATGTGCCCACTGTACAAGTGAGGAAGTGGAGGGATACACAGAAGACACAGCTTCCTTAAGCTCATTCACAGCAGAGCCAGCATCTGAACCCACACATCAACTTTCTAGTTTCATCTTGTTTAAAACAGTGAAGGACTCAATACTTCCAAAGGATCCTAAGGGTGAAGAAGTAATCTTTTTTCAGCATCATTTTAAAATCTTTCCGATACGTATGCCTACAGTCAAAATTACACTTTACATTGTAACCAATGACATAAACACACACCCAAAAATGTTTCACAGAACAACGTGCTTTCCACGCGACACTGATATTTTCAACACTGATATCTTCAATCTGGTCAAGTCTATTTCATGTTATAAATGTTACACGTGAGCCACTAAACTAATCTTCTGGGTCAGGAACTACTAATGGATCAGAAGCCACAGTGATTAACCTTTTTAAAAGCAAAGATTCTTTTGAAATGATGATCCAGAAGGTACGAGAGATATATCAAAGCACCTTGCCCTTACATGGGCTTCATAAACCTGGGAATAAGAAAGAAAAAATACATACATTTTAGATTTCAAAAAATAAGACTTTTTTTTTCCTTTGGTTTTTACATTTGGATTAAGGAAAAAATCTCCCAATTTATTCTTGATGCGAGATTTCAAAACTGGTAACTTGAACAAAGACAGAAAAATAGATCTGGAATGGTATGAGTTATGTTGGGAATTGACATTTAAATTCATAAACAGTGGGGCGGTGCCTGTGGCTCCAAGGAGTAAGGTGCTGGCCCCAAATATCAGAGGTGGTGGGTTCAAATCAAGCCTCAGCCAAAATCTTAAAAAAAAAAAAAAAAAAGAAAGAAAGAAAAATTCATAAACAGGTCACCACATGGAAGCTTTCCCATTTCCTGTAAGAATTATTTCAAATCACAGATGGCATGAAAAACAGTTCATTTTCAACTGTATCCAGCAGATATTCTGGAATACTTTAATGAAGAGCTAGTCGCTCTCGTGGCCCACACCAACTAGAAGCCAGGAACTGCTCAGGGTGGCATGCAGAGGACAGCCACCATGAAGAACCTGACGATGGAGAAAGGACTCCTGCCAGCACCTTGGAAGCCGGGTCAGTGGAAAAACCAAGCACCTGATCCCTGATAACATGAGCTAAGGAGCTGAAAGAGACTTCACATGAACCACGCACTTCCATTAAAATTTTCAAAAGGTCCCAGTCACCTGAAAAAAATGATAAGAAAACACCTCCCTGGGTGAGACTGATTTATTCCTGTTGATCCAGCTAGCCCTCTGTCTGGGTGTGACAGAGATGCAAGGTGGGGAAGGAGGCATAAACCTTCCCAGACTAAACTATTTGCTGGGTAGGTACTCCTGACTTCATAAAGCACCGGAGCAAGTCATATTTGAGTTGTCAGCAGACCCCTGCAATCTAGTTGCCAGAGACCTTTTAAACTCTTCTGCCTAAGACAGGTGCTGACTGAGACTGATTTGGACCTTTTGAACTGAGCCAATTGCCCAAGGACTATCCAAGTGGTACCCTGGGTGTGTGGTTGTAGGAAGGTTTGATTTTCCTTTTCCAATTGTTACCTGTAGGGGGCGGGGTGAATTAATCACTGGTATTTCTCCACAGCTGAGACTTCAACCCAGAGTAACTGTTTCACTAGGGTCAGACAGAGACCAGCTGAAAACAAGACAGAGCCATGTAGCCCCCACCACACCAAACATGTCCCCAGTTTCTCAGGCCATAGCACTGTACGAGTCTGTGGCAAAGCTCCAGCAGAAAACTCAAATGGTGTAAAATAATCATAGAGTGGAACCAGGGAAAAACTCTGGTAACATGAAAAACTATAGTAGATCAACCCCCCCAAGGAAAGATATGGCAGATGTAACTGAAGATCCCATTCATAAACAGATAGCCGGGATGTCAGAAATTAAATTCAGAATTTGGATTGCAAACAAGAGTAATAGAATGGAGGAAAAGTTGGAATTAGAAATTCAAGGAGCAATTCAAAAGTCAGAATTAGAAATTTGAGGAGAAATTCAAAACTTGTCTCATGAATTCAACAAATTTAAAGACAAAACCCCCCAAAATTTTGACACACTGAAGGAAGAATTTGCAGTCCTCAAAGATCTGAAAGGTATAGTAGAATCCCTCAGTAATAGAGTGAAGCAAGCAGAAGAAAGGATTTCTGACATTGAAGACAAAGCTTTTGAACGCTACCAAACTCTCAAAGAGGAAGAGAAATGGAGAGCAAAAATGAATCATTCTCTCAGAGAGCTCTGGGATAATTCAAAGAAGGCTAATATCTGCCTCATTGGAACCCCTGAAAGTGACGAAGTGGCTTCACAAGACACAGAGGCCCTTCTCCATGAAATTATGAAAGAGAATTTTCCAGACATTCTAAGAGATTTTGAAATTCATATAGCAGACAGTTTCAGAACCCCAGCATGACTCAACAAGAGTAAGACATCCCCCCCCCCCCGCACATCATAATTAATTTCACTAAAGATAATATGAAGGAGAAAATTCTGAAAGCAGCCAGATATAAGAAAACCATTACATACAAAGGGAAGAATATTAGAATGACTGCAGATCTCTCTGCTGAAACTTTTCAAGCCAGAAAAGGGTGGTCATCACCTTTTAATCTTCCAAAACAAAATAACTTTCACTCCGGATCTTGTATCCAGCTAAACTGAGATTCATTTAGATGGAGAGATTAAATACTTTAATGACATTTACATGTTGAAGAAATTTGCCATAACCAAACCAGCTCTTCAGGATATTCTCAGACCTATCCTCCATAATGACCAGCGCAATCCTCTACCACAAAAGTTAACTCACTCTGAAACTTTTGATCAAACTCCAACTTCCACAGTGGCAAAAGGATTAAAAATGTTCACTAGACTTTTGAAAAACTCTAGTGGAGTTTTACCAGACTTAACAATATTCTCCATTAATGTGATAGGCTTAAACTGACCTCTAAAGAGGCACAGGTTGGCTGACTGAATACAAAAACTCAGGCCAGATATTTGCTGCATAGAAGAATCATTTCTTACCTAAAAAATAAATATAGACTCAGGATGAAAGGATGGTCATCCATATTTCAGGCAAATGGTAATCAGAAAAAAGCAGGTGTTGTAGTTCTTTTTGCAAATATAATAGGCTATGAACCAACAAAAGTAAAAAAGGATAAAAATCGTTACTTCATATTTGTTAAGGGTAATACACAATATGATGAGATTTCAATTATTAATATCTAGACACACAACCAGAATGTGCCTCAATTTATAAGAGAAACTCTAACAAACATGAGCAACTTGATTTCCTCCAGCTCCATAATAGTCAGAGATTTCAACACTCCTTTGGCAGTGTTGGATAGATTCTCCAATAAGAAGCTGAGCAAAGAAATTTTAGATTTAAACCTAACCATCCAACATTTGGATTTACCAGACATCTACAGAACATTTCATCCCCAAAAAACTGAATACACATACTTCTCATCAGCCCATGGAACTTACTCCAAAATCGATCACA
>CAUYPK010119453.1:0-16231 GCA_963574355.1 Loris lydekkerianus
TTTTTGCACAGCGACACGTGGTGGGCATTAAAATTTTTTTTGTAAATTAATATAATTTTTAAAAAACAAAATAAAACCACCTTATTTTTTTTTTTTTTTTTTTTTTTTTTTTTTTTTTTTTTTTTTTTTTTTTTAGCACAGCTTATTTATTTATTTGCAGTTTTGGCCAGGGCTGTGTTTGAACCTGCCACTTCTGGCATATGGGACCAGCACCCTACTCCTTTGCGCCAATTTAACATCAATATAAGTGTGCCATGGAAGTTTAACTATAAGTTCAAGTGTGTTGTGAGATAAAGAAGGTTGAAAAACATTGGCCTAGATCCTCCAGGAGGCCATGGGAGGCACACATGTGACGGAGGCAAGATTGAGAACCCAGGGGCCATATGTGTTTGTGAAACACATGACAAGGCCAAGTGACTCTCAAGGACATAACATCCAGGTTTCGACTTCAGCAGTGCCGTGTACACACTGAGTTCATTTCTGTGCATAAGACAAAACTGGAGTGTAATGAAGAAAAAAACCAGAATGTGCAATACCATTTGAGCCCCACTTTCCCTTCTCACCGGTGGTGTTGGAGTCTTCTCATATCTCACCTTAATATATGGCAGACATGCATTACTTGGCATCAACCCAGAGGGGGAAAAATCATTTTATCATAAGGACATTTGCACTAGATTGTTTATCACAGCCCAATTTACAATCGCCAAAACGTGGAAACAACCTAAATGTCCACCAACCCAGGAACGGATTAACAAGCTATGGTATATGTACACCTTGGAATACTATTCAGTCATTAAAAAAGATTGAGACATCTTTTGTATCAACCTGGACAAAATTGGAACACATTCTTCTTAGTAAAGCATCACAAGAATGGAGAAACAAGAATCCAATGTACTCAAATCTAACATGAAGCCAGTAGACGATCTAATTCATATTCATGTAAGACAAAATCAATTCAAGGTGGAAGTCAGGGGACTGAGGGAGTGGGGAAGGGGGAGGAGGTGGAAGAGGGGTGTGCTCCAATTTAATGAGTATGATGTTACGGTGTATGGCACACTTCTCAGGGCAGGACACAATTATAAGAGGGGCTTTACCTAACAAATGCAAACACTGTAACCTAATTCTTTGTACCCTGAAATTAACCTGAAACAATAAAAAAACAAAACAAAACAAAAAACTAGGATGTCTTCACATATCTGATTTCTTCCCAAAGAATCATGGATATACTAGAAAAATCTATTTCCCTGACTCAGTTTTCTGTGCAAGTTGTGAATAGCTCAATTCTCAGATTGCCCTTTCCCAGCCAGATGCAGAAATTGTAACTTCTGAAAGGCCCTACCAATTATTTTGCTGGTGTCTATGTGTGCATCTTGATTGGGAGATGCAAACCAATTTTAGAAACATTAAAATGTGAGGAAGTATCTGCCAGAGAATTGTGAGGAAAAGGCGTGTGATATAGAACAAATGTGGACACAGCTCTTGCAGAGGCTCTGCGATGCTTCGTGGGGACTCCTGGCCATTGTTTAGCTCACATATTTAGTTAATAACCATGTAAGACCGCATAGTAGCAGGTGTTTAGAAGGTTGATGTTTTTCTGTATGTATTTTTAAAGATCCCAAGGTTGATTTTAAAATTCCTTATTCAGTGCATCCATATATATTATTTTTCTTCCTAACTTGTCCAGACTTCATGGTGGTTAGCTATGAAGAATTATATAAGCAATAATAAATGAAAGACATCTAATAAATGAAGTAGAATTATTTTGAAGTATTTTTTCTTTTTCTATTGTCTATAAGATTTGGTATGATCTGTTTTTTGAAATTATCTTTTATTTTTATTTATAAATATTAGTTGTCTATTTCTTGAGACTTTGGAAAAAAAAAGAAGAGAAGCTAACTGATGACTCCATACTGAACCTCAGAGTCAAAGCATTCTGTGATAGGAATACTCTTATCTGACAATGTGAATGTTACTTTTTCTGCATTATTATTATTATTATTGCTCAATAGAAAAAGACTTCTGTATTTTCAAATTGATTTCATTTTGGGGTATAGCAATATTTTAAACAAAGATAATAATAAATAGTCAAGCTCTTTTTCTTGGCTTACAAAGCCCTACCTGATTTGGTGTGGTGAGTTGGCCTCGTTTGTACCTCTGTGCTCCAACTTGCCCGACACATGGGCCTTCTTTTGGGTCCTCCATTGTGCCATGTTTATTTGTACCTTGCAGCCATGGCTCTTACTGTTTGTTCCTTGACTGGTCTTTGTGTAGTTGTCTTCTTGTCATTCAGACCTCAGCTTACAGGTTATCTCCTCCGGAGCCTTCCAAAACTTCTCAATGTAAGGTACCCTGCGACTATGGCCTCACTAGGTTTTGATATTCAACATGGAAGTAAAGAAAACAGTCTGGAGCCATCTTTCCTGCAAGTTCCTTACTACTTAAGAAGCAAGTACCTCGGTTTCCTCATCTGTAAAGTGCAGATAATAATCGTATCTACCTCCTAAGGTTGTTGGGAGCATGACTCACACACAATAAGCACTATGTGAGTGTGTGTGCATAATCCCTAATTCATCAACTATTTTCCACATGCAAAGGCTTTAAGTTCTATGCAAACAAGAACCTTCTTGTGCCCATTCAATACTCCATACCCAGGTACTAGAGTCTTGCCCATAGCAGGCATTTGATATTAAATGAATGATTATGTATGTTTTTATAAACAAATACATTTAAAAAATCATCAACTACATGGTAATTAGAGAAGAGAAAAATCTACCATGGTACTAAAAACTAAAATTCACTGCAACTTCTGGGAACCTATTTTCTCAGGTAACTGGGTTCTAAAAGCACTAGAATGTGTGATTTGCTTCCAACACAAAGAATCAGAAACAATGTTTTCTCCACCATTCGATTTGGAACGCACAGCCCTACCAAGTTGCAACTGCTCTCAGGGGACCCCTGTACCGCTTGGCAGGAGCTTCCAGATGTGGCTTGATCGTGAAATACAAAAGCACAATGTCTCAGAGAGGAACTCAATTGTCTGATGATTGCACAAAAGCCAGCCAAACCTACAGAGGTAGAAACCGTGGCCATTTTTTTTCTTTCAGCCATGCTTTTAAACAGATAGCAAGCTACTGCACCAGGAACTGATGCCGTGGGTTTGCTGGGTGAGCTCCTTGCTGCTCTGACCTCAAGTTCAATAGCAAAGGTCCTTCTGTGGTTGAATTATGCCAAGTGTATGGTTAACTTTCCCCTCCCCATTTAATTAGCTATTTTATAAGTGGATTCTCTCCCAAGTCTAATGTTCAATGTGACATTTGGTTTATCGCACACTAGTTTCAGAATAAAACCTGAAAAAGAATCTTCCTGCCTCCAGAGGCTCGAATAGCACATCTGTTTACATATGAATGTGCTAAAGCATCACAGACACGGAAACCAGGTGACATTCAGGGAGCTCAAAGCAAGAAAACATTCAGAAGCATTTATTCTGGAAAAGGACAGAGGGTTTATAAATCCCATTCTGAAAATATATGACCAAAAACCAGTACAGAACCCTATCTTCCTTACAATTTTACTTTCATAAATTCACATGATCATTTTCGATCACATGCGCGCATCTCACAGCAGGACACCACCCTTTTCCTACAGTGAAATGAAAAGTTGATTTTGATCTTTTGAAATTCTCTAATTTATTCAAAGTTTTATGTAGCATTCATGCTTATATTATTTCCATGTTACACTTTAAATAGAATAATTATTGGTGGTATTGCAAGAGGAGAACCTTAACTTAAAGCAAACATTTGGCTACACACACACACACACACACACACACACACACACACACACTTTTCTTATAACTAGTTAGCAAAAGCCAGGTGAGAGAAAACAGCACTGTTGCTGGCATAGAAATAACTTGTACAAATTTTCAGGCAGTTAAAAAAAAAGCCAGAATAGACTGCTGTCTCAAATAATTTTTGCTCAACACAGAGGAAGAGAGACAGGGATTAAAGGAAAGAAAAGTGGGAAGAAAGAGGGAGGGAGGAAGGGAGGCAGGTAATAATCTTACAGGCACTTCATAAGGAATATTCCCTATAATTCTCATTCATTAACCCCTATGTTCTCTATAATTCTCATTCATTTTTCTTATTCATTAACCCCATTGCAAAGATGAGGAACTCAGGTGTTAGACTTTTCTTGGCTTCTGATGCTCCCTTCCCTGTGCAGGGAGCTCCATTGCTTATACTCCTGCTTCTGATTTTTTTTGGCACACCCCTCTCCCCTATCCTGACCTGTCCCTGGGCAAGAAAAGGGGATGAATTTAACTGAAGAGCAAGGATGAGCCCCTGGGCCTCTGTAACCTGCCCCTTCTTGAGGAGCAAGGTGCCTGAGCTGATTTGATCCCTGCTTCCCAGGGCTAGGCTCTGCTTTGGCTGGGGGAGATCTGATTGGGTCTAGAGCCCAAATGGGGTATGAGTAAGCACATTCTGAAATCCAGCGAGAGAAAGCCTACTGGCCTGCAGATAGAAGCTGAACTCTCCCTGATTTGGAGCATGCAGGTTGTTCTGATGCCCATTTGCTTTACCACTTTGCTTGATTCTTAGCCGATCAAAACTTCTGCAGAATAGAGGAGCGTTTATCATATTGGGCCCCCCTTGAGTCCCAAGACCTAGGCTCAGAGAAACCCAGTAACTTGTCTAAGGTCGCATAGCTGCAAAGAGGCCAGATCAGAAATGAACTCAGGCTGTCTCTACTTGCCCAGGGTGCCTTCCACATTTTCACTCCAGAATGATGTAAGGTTTCTGAGAGTCTCTACTAATCCCCCAAAGCTTGTGGGGGATTAGTAGAGACTCTCAGAAACCGACGCCTCTGCCTCCAAAGCAGGAAACGTGGCACAACAGTGAACTTTGTTAAGTTGCAATTCTCTCAAGAAATGCTTTTAAAAGCTTGGGAATTTACTAAACAAGCAGAAAAGGCCAGACACAGTCAGAAAATATAGATCCTGGCAAAATGTAGGGTAGAGGTAGGTTGTGGGAGGAGAGGAAGACTTAGTATTTATCTTCCCTTGATGTATTTATAATTGACTGCATGTCTGCCCACCAGACTGAAGCTTCAGGAGTTTTACTCTCTGATGCCTCCCTAGTGCCTGGTACAGTGGAGGGCACAGGCTTGGTGAACATTTGTGGAATGGGTGAGTGCCTGCGTAAGCCGGAGGGGAAGAAGGGCAGTGAGCTATTGCTGTTCTTTCTAAGCGGTTCCCTTCTCTTTATCCTTCTGCTTCTGATGCCAATGTTGTTATTTTTGCTCTTTCAATTCTGCCTCCTCCTCTTCCTCCTTCTTCCTTCCTGTTCCTCCTTCAACCTTTCTGAATAATTTAAAAATTTTGGGAACTAAGAAATCAGGATTTTTCACCTTCAAGACATTTTCAGGTCAGGATAATAGGAAGAACAGGCCAAGTTTCCAGATCTCTGTTTATTTTTAATGTTTCTCTAAGGAAATCTATTTTTTAAAATTGGGTTGGGCCACATCTATGGTGCATATTTTTATCTATAATAATAATAAAAAAAAAGACAAAAAAAAAATTTTCTAAATGTTAAGAACATTTCTAAATTCTTTACTATCTATTTTTTCCAAAACAGCTAATGTTACCACCTAATTGAATGGCATTTGTAAATTCCAGTAATGCCTTCCATTCCCTTGTTCAGATCCAGTCCCAGAATGAGGACGGAGCTTGGGGATCACTGCGCAGGCGTGCTGGCTTCATTTGCACCACTGTCTTTTCAGTACAGATTCTTTGCAAACTTTTAAATTATCACGGGGTATGAGAAAAAGTGACCTCCCTCAACCCAACTGAGTGACCTCCCTCAACCCAACTCCCACCTTGATTTGAGTTTTTGTTGTACCTAAACGTGTATTAGATCGTCTACTGGCTTCATATTAGAATTGAGTACATTGGATTATTGCTTCTCCATTCTTATGATCCTTTATTAAGAAGAATGTATTCCAATTCTGTCCAGTTTGATACAAAAGATGTCTCTATCTTTTTAATGACTGAATAGTATTCCAGGGTGTACCTATACCACAGCTTGCTAATCCGTACCTGGGTTGGTGAACGTTTAGGTTGTTTCCACATTTTGGCAATTGTAAATTGAGCTGTGATAAACAATCTAGTGCAAATGTCCTTATGATAAAATTATTTTTTCCCCCCTCTGGGTTGATGCCTAGGGAAGGGATTGAACATTCTGGTTTTATTCTTAAAGGCGCTCTCTGAAAGGCTAAGTTTTCTTTTACTTTATACCTTACTGTGTGCTCCTTAGCAACATTCCCTGTCATTGAAATACCCCCCTCCCGTAGTCTTCAAGATTTTTTGAATTCTGATGTTCTTGACTCGAGTCAAGGATACTAAAGAGAAAACCATTTTTCTCTACACACACTTCTGACACCAAATGTGTGAGTTTTCCCACACTAAATAATTCTCCAGTTCTTTGCAGACACCAACTGGGTGTGCTATAATTTGGTTTCGTTCTAAAACTATCCAGAATTAGCACAGACCCAATAAATAAGGGGGCTCAGTTAGACAAAAATATTCTGACTTTGACTACCCCAAGTAGAGGGTCTCCAGGTTATCCACACTTATGACTAAGGTGATTGCAAATTAGGGTTAGATAATTTGATATAACAGCTCTCAGAACTCAGGGGAACACTATACTTAACATTTATTGGTTTATTATAAGGGATGTCCTAAAGGATACTAATGAACCGTCAGATGGAGAGGTACAGAAGGAAAGGTGTGGGAGGTCTGGTCCACTCTGGGCACACCGCCACCCTCTCAGCACACATCAGCATGTCACCAATCCAGAAGCTCTCTGAACCCCTTCCTTTAGGGTTTCTGTGGATGTCCCATTATGTAGGCATGACAGATTAAATGATTGGTCATCAGTGATTGAATTCAATCTCCAGTCTGTCTTGCCATCTCACTCAGGTTATGGGGTGGAACTTGAGGTTCTAATCATATGCTTGGCTCTTCCAGCAACCTGAATTTCCATCCTAAAGCTGTCTAGAAGCCCCAACCACCAGTCACCCCACTAGCATACAACAAAGACACATTTATCCTGAGATACTAAGACCTTAGAAGCTCTTGTAACAAGAACTAGGGACTAAGAACAAATATACTTCTTATTAAAATTTTACAGGTACACAAATAGTCACAATCTGGTAAATAACATTACATTGCTAACAATAAGTTAGGAGTCATTCTAGGAATCAAGTTCATTGAACTTCTGGAAAGGCAACAGGTATTTATCTGTGAGCAAACAGTCTAGGTGTGGGGTAAAATCACCAACCTATACAGAAAATACAATTCTGACAGCAACCACCTCAAATTATTGCAGATTTTCAAAAGGGGCTATTTGAGTCTTCTGGTGATTAGATTCTGATTTCCCTAGAAAAGTTTAAGAAATATTCTTGTGCTGGACAGGAAATATCTGTGTAAGAGCAGATAGGTGATACACTCCCAACCATGAGAGAAGGAACTGACAATGATGTGCTTGAATTTGAGGCTAATCAGCCAAGCAGATGGAGCCAGGAAAACACACGTGCTCTTGCAGATGGAATCTGCTCATTAGATCAGAAAATAGGGCCATGAGTATTCCTATTTTCACAGTTGTCTGTTTCAAGCTACAGCTACAGCAAAGAAGTGTTTTGTGCTTCTAACCCAAACCCTTAGAGAAAGCATTCATTTCCTATTGGAAATAAGAATCCCAACACTTGCACTTCACCAGAGATGAATCTGCCAGTTATAGAAATGGCCTTGCATAAAAAGAATGAAGCTCTGACTTTAAAATACAAGTTTAATATAAGCTGAAACCAGGGTCACATCACAGGAGAACTCTGTCCATTAGAGCTGTTCGTGGACTGGGCCATTTTGAGACAGAAAAGTCCCTGTCATTGACTATGTTCAAAAGGAGTCCAGACAACTACTTCTCAGGATGTAGCATCAGGATGTGACAGGGGGATATGAAGACTAAGTGGGGAGTGTAGGAGGAGATGAGTCTTAATGTCCTCAAAGATTCTTGCAAACTCAATATTTAATCATTCTAAGGTCAAGTCTAATGTGATCTGAGGACTCATATTAACCACTCAACCTGAAAGATCTCAGAGTGAATAGTGAATTCTCTGCCCCACCCCCCCAAAAAAAATCTCAGTTTGACAACATAAGTAAATTTGATCAGTCCAGAAATTAACCCAGCCAATCAGATGCCTGCCCAAAGGCTGGAATAGGATGACCAGAGACTAAAAGAAGGTGTCTGATGTCCACCTCTGGATCTGCATCACTATGGCTGATCCCAAATGAAACCCTGCCAAGGGCATCTGGTCCCTTTTCTTTTACTTGAGTCCTCCCTAAGGTGCATTGGGACAGAACAAGGCTGAGGGTCACTGTGTTGGCAGAAGCACTGCCATGGAGCAGGATCCAAGCTAAGGACCTTCTATCCTTGAGTTGCTGGATGTGGGGAACAAGGTCAGTGATCTTGAGTCCATGTGGCAAGGCCTTCTTGAGTCACCTACTCTGGAATCTTCTCTTGGAGAACTGACTCTTGGCTCAGTCTTTCTTGGAAGCCCATTCCTTCTGCATTGCGTCCCATAAATCTGCTTATTTCTGAGATGTCAGTAATCCCAGTAGAGTGATCTGCCCTGCAGAAGCTACATAGGAATGAGGTGGCCAAGGAGAATGAAGAAGAACTCCTGCATGTGGCAGGATTGAGGTCTTCCTAGTCTAGCCGAAGAGGCTCCTCTAGCTTCAGATCAGCTACCCTTGGCCAACACAAGCAGAATAGGATCTGAGGTCAAACCCAAGGTCAATGAACATTGTCATCTGCTCCTAAAGCATAAGACAGTACTGAGCTCTTAAGCAAGTATGAATAAATATTTACGGAATGAATAAATAAGTGAATGAGTGAATCAGTCTGCATAGCCACAGTCTATCAGGGTTTTAGTTGGGGGGTATGATTATTAGCAGTTTGGGGTTATTGGCAGTTATTGGGGTTGCAGCCAAAGAGAAATAAAAAGCTGTTTCAAAGACTATGACCCTCGCTTCAAACATACATGGCCTACATTAGGCATGTGTCACCTTCTTTGCTGGGGAATCTCAGATTTGTACTGAATGATATAACCCTTTATTCGGACCCAAACCAAAGACAGTAAACATTGAGTGATGGGGTTGATAAGGGAGTCATTTCCATTTGTTTCAACATTACAGACTGGCATGGAGTCACCTGTGTCTGTGACAGGTGCCTGTCCACTCGACTATCATATAAAGTTTTCCTCCCCTGACTCCCCAGAGACTTGGCTTCTTTTTAAAGGCCTCTCTGGGAGGCTTTTAATTAAGCTTTGGGGTACCGAGCTCTGACTCTACAGCAACTCTGGTGGGGCAATATCAGCTCTCAGCAAACTTGCTCTCTGGGGCTTTTTGTGGGGCTAGGGGGAAGGGGATCCTGTTATTGTCACTGACTGTACATTTTTCTTTAAATTCTTAAAGTTCACAAAACTGCCTCTCTCTGTGGGATAGAAAATTATTCACAGCCCACCCAGTGCTGGGGGGTGGGGGTGGTTCTTTTTTTTTTTTTTTTTTTTTTTTGCTATTTTGCTGTGTTTATCTTAACAGGATTTGGTGACAGCTGCTGCTGGTGGCAGGTCTGTGATAGAACAAGGGCTCACAGTAGCCTTCCTCCTGCAGCAACCGTGGGAACGGTGACATTTCCAAGGGGTCCCAGCTGTGACCTAGCATTGGAATGGGCCTCACACAAAGGTTATCATGGCTAAAAACAACTTCTGGAAAGGACTGGTCATGGGTCAGTTTACACTACAGGATCAGGACAGCATCTAGTTGTGACCAGTTGTTTTTCACACGGATGACATGAGCCAATTTCTCATTAGCTTCTTGGGTTTGTTTTCTCTAAGAACTGTGAAATTTTCAAAAAATGTGTTGTCTCGCAATGAAAAACATGAATCCTATTTAAATACATTTAGCTAAAACTGATGCAGTTCAGTCCATCCATCCATCCCTCCTCCCCTACACTAATCAATCACAGGACCTTCTCTCTGACAGAGGAAGCAGGTGTCAGCTAAGAGGTATCTTTGAACTTCCCCCCACACATCCATCTCTACATACTACATCCCCCCAGCCTGAACACCAAGCACCTGGGTGAGCAAATCCCTCCAAAGGGAAAATATAGTCACAGGCCCTTCACGGCTTTAGACAATCAAATTGGTTCCCCGCTTCCCTTGTTTATCATCTGTGGCACTTAGGACATGCTGCAGGAGTTCAGACCAGACGCCATTTGTGAGGGACAGCTGTGTGGACAGTTGGGGAGAGCCCAGTGTTACCTTCCCGGAACTCTCTAGCTGGCTGGCTCTTGTTGGCTGACCTTTCATATCGCCTGCAACAGACAAGCTCTGGGAAATAACATCTCCACACTGAAATGCAGTCACTTTTCACTTGCACAGAGTTCTTGCTCCAGATCTCTGACTGTTAAAGTTCATCCCGCTGTCTCTGGAACACACCTGCTCCCTTGCCCCTACATCAGTCCAGAATTTCCGTTCCCTGTTTCTAGTGCCCTCTTCTGACAGGGCTCAAGGCTCACTGCCAGGTCTTCACAGAACAAGCCAGGTGAGAATTTCAGAGTAAGAAATAAGGCTCTGAGCATCAGTGGCTCCTTTCTTGGTGAGTAATAGTGGTTCTGGCAACTGCAATTTGGCAAGACTTCCACTCTGAATGTGGAAACCAATTTAGGTCTGTGTGCAATGCTCTATTTGAGTTTTCCTCCACTATTTTTTGTTTAATTTGGGCATGAGAACTGCCACAGAGTCATCAATTCACTAAAATGATGGAAAGCAAGATCAAAACATGCTAATATTTGAGCCCAATTGGTATGGGTATATTGTGTAAGAAGGGAGAGGGAAGGAAGGAAGGGAAAGAAGAAAGGGAAGGGAAGGAGGGAGGAAGAGAAGGAGGAAGAGAAAAAGGAAAAAGGGAGGGAAGGAAGGAAGGAAGGAAGGAAGGAAGGGAGGGAGGGGAGAAGGAAGGAGGGAGGGAGGAAGGGAAGAAGAAGTGAGGGAGGGAGGGAGCAAGGAGAGAGGAAGGGAGAAGGGAGGGAGGGAGCGAGGGAGGAATACCAAACTAAACATTTCCATTTCCAGTTTATCTGGAAGCCAGGATGTGCTCCTAAGCTACATGAGTAAGAATTCCTCCAATCACTACTTCTAGTAACCTTTACAAGGAAATACTTTTATATTTAGCATTTGAAAGGTAGCCTGCATTTATTCTAATCTAGCACCAAAGCATTGAACAAGCAAGCAACTGCAACTCAGTGAGACCAGAGCTCCCTCTCATTGAGGAAGCTTCGGAGTGGTATGTGGGTGCCCAAGGACAGAAGCCAACTCACTGCTTGGCTGCAGCCTTGGAGCATGCAGAGGAGAGTCCACCTGAGCCTGGCTGGGAAGGATTGGGGGTGGGGGTGTCTACTCAGAGGGAGGCAGAGTCTGAACAAGAAATGCAACCCAAATGGCTCCTTAAAACCTTAGTTGAAGCTGGAGGGTTTGACAGATGTGTTCTGTGCCCTGTGCTATAAACCTGGACAGCTAAAAGTTCCGTTCATTGGACATCAGTCAACCTATTAAAGCTGCCTTTGGTTTAACTTTTTCCTTTGAATAGACTAAGCAGATAATCCATCAACTTTACCCCAGTCCATGGCATATGTCACCAGAGGCTGAATATTTTTAAGTGACAGGTAGCATATTGATAACTCACATCCAAAAAAGTACCTCAGAGCCCATCTGTGGAGCTCAGACGTTGCCCTAGCCATTCTCTCTATCCCAACACTCTGTGGCTTTTAAAAGAATTTCCACCTCCTAAATCTTCCACTTCCCTCCTCCCCTAAACTGACCAGTCACAGGATCTTCTCTGACAGAGAAAGCAGGTGTTAGCTATGAGGTTGCTTTGAACTTCCCTCTAGCAAATCTACAAATGCACTCTTCTGTCTGCCCAGACCTTCCTCCTTGGTCTGGACATCAACCCTGCCCTCCTACTTTAATTTGGGCATGAGAACTGCCACAGAGTCATTAACTCACTAAAATGATGGAAAGTAAGATCAAAAAAATGCTAAAATATCTGGGCCTAATTGGTATGGATATATTTTGTAAGAAGGGACAGGGAAGGAAGAAAGGAAGGGAGAAGGAAGGAAGGGAGGAAAGAAGGGAGGGAGGAAAGAAAGGAAAGGAAGGAGGAAGGAAGGAGGGAGGGAGGAAGGAGGGAGGAAGGAGGGAGGAAAGAAAGGAAAGGAAGGAGGGAGGAAGGGAGGAAAGAAAGGAAAGGAAGGAAGGGAGGGAGGAAGGAAGGAAGGGAGGAAAGAAGGGAGGGAGGAAAGAAAGGAAAGGAAGGAGGAAGGAAGGAGGGAGGGAGGAGGGAGGAAGGAAAGAAAGGAAAGGAAGGAGGGAGGAAGGGAGGAAAGAAAGGAAAGGAAGGAAGGGAGGGAGGAAGGAAGAAAGGAAGAAAGGAAGGAAGGGAGGGAGGGAGGGAGGAAGAAAGGAAGAAAGGAAGGAAGGGAGGAAGGGAGGGAGGAAGGAAGGCCCTCTGCCCTGGGTCTTCATTCCCTACCACTAGAGGTACCTTCCAGATAGCTAATTTTAAATTAACTTTTTGTTTTGGAATAATTGTCGATTTCCAGAAAGATCACAACCTCTCCCTATAATACAGAAAGTTCCCATATGCCCTCAGCCAGCTTCTACCTAGCATTACTGTCTTAACTTGGTACGCCTGTCCAGATTAAGGAATTCAACCACATTCCAGACTTGATTCAGACTTTGCCAGTTCTGCTCCGCCCTTTTCTCTGTTCCTGGTAGCAGTTTGCCTTATCTACGTCCCTATGATTTTAAAACAATAGCAACCACGAAAAACCTGTGTCACAAATCCACAGCTTCCCTCTGCTCTGTCCCCTCCTCCCCCTTAGATCAACTTCCCTCAATCGTTGACAATGTCTTTGTCAAGGTCCTGTCTAAATCCAAGGGCTTCTTTCTCCTTCATTATGTGACTTCTCTCAGCATTAACCATGTCTCCAAATTTCAGGGCCATTTTGTGTTTTCACTTTCATCCTCCCTTTGATCTATTTCTTTATCTTCCTCTCCCCTTTTCTTTCTCTTTTCTTCCCTTCTTTCTTTCCTTCCTTCTTTCTCTCTTCTCTTCCTTCTTGTGGGGTTCTCTTTCTCCTGCCTCAGGTCAGGTCTATAATTTCTCCTCTTCTCACCCTGAGCATTCTTGCTGAGAAATAGTAATTCCTCAATTAATACAGAGATCAAAATGACCTTCAAGCTACACTCTTCCCCCAAATTTCCCTTGAGCACCAGCGTCAGACCACTTACAAATGCCCCCACGCCTGCCCCGTAGGCAGCTAGGAGCCAGCACATCCAGCATGTCTGCCCATCCCCCGATCCATTCCTGGGCTCAGCCCATCATCCCCTTTAGCTTGAGGACATCACTGTACATCTTACTGTGGCTAGGAGTTTGGACTGTATCTAAGTCATATATGGAAGGAATATCACCCATATTGAGATAGGCAACGATTTCCTCCTCTTTGGAGTAGATTTGACTGAGAAGGAGGCTTGCCCTGGATGTAAGCATGGAAGGATGCACAGGTATTTGTACTGTCCTGAAACCTGGGCCGGGGTGACAGAGAGTGAAGGGGGAATCGCTTTGCTGTGGCATCCTGTTATAGGCACAGAGCTGTGGTGCCTAAGTAAGACCTGATGTTAAGGTTGTGAAACAAGGGTGAGGGTGACTGGCCTCAGAGATGGCCCCATCACACCCTTGTGCACACCCCCTAAGCTGCACTTTGCCTTTAAAGGTGACTTTCTTCTACCTGGCAGAGTCTTATCTATCTGGAAGACTGGCCAAGGAGCACTTATCCTTCAAGTCTTGGCTTAAGTGTCCCCTTTCTGGACAGTCTTACTTGAGCCCTCAGGCTAGTCTACGTCCCTTCTCCTCTTACTTAACACCAGCTGGGTCATTGGTGGGCTCCAGCCTTCCAGTGGCACAGAGAATGCCTTTGAGTGTCTGGAGTATCCCCAGCACCTAGGAAGCATCTGGCTCTAAGGAGGGTCCCAATAAATGTTGGTTACATGGATGAAGGGCTTGGTGGGTGACTAAGACGGGCCAGCCACCCCCTGCACAGATGAGAAATAGTTACCTACTCTCTCCCAGCTCCCCATGATGCTTCCCTGTGGGGCTGTCCACCTCCCCAAACCGTAATGGCAGAATCAGAAAGGAGAGAAGAGAAGCCACATTTTCATTCATCTACTTGGAGAATCTGGTGGGTATTTTCCCTCCTAGAGTGCATGCCAACCAGCGGGCCAATTTTGGAACCAGGAGTTTCCCTGTCAGCTTGTCTGGTAGCCCACCTACCCCAGACTTTCTGTGGCATCTGAGCACCCCTTACTGATCCCTCTGTTCCAGCTCTGTTTCTCTAATCCAATCAATTAGATTACACTCTCCTCACTCCCCATTATTTTCATTGCCAAAGAATCCACAGACCCCAGGGGACATTAATGAGGCAAATTGTAGGGGACAGAGTAAGACTCAAAAAAGGGAGAGACTTTTTTTTTCTCTTAGGAACAGAAAAGCACTTAGTAAAAAAAAATAAAACACACACACACACACACACACACACACACACACACACACACGATAGAACAAGCTACGATAGCCTTCGTTGCCAATATAAACCCACGTACTTCCCAGGCTGTCTGTTCTCTCGGTTTGATTTAGTATGACAACTTCTTTATCACTGACCCAGAGATCGCCCAGAACTGCCAGCACCCTGCAGCCAGGGAGGCTAATGCAGAGCCCCTGGGGAATTCCACTCTGTCAAAGGAAGGTCTCCAGTAGGACTCTGGCTGGCTGTCACCAGTCACTGTGAACTCACAGGCTGTTTTAGTACAGGACAGTTGCCAGCAGGGCAACCTTTGTTCCTAAGAGCAAATGAATGAAAATAACATTACTTTAGTTTTCTCCTGCTAGCGATGCTGGGTTGGATGTTACACAGACAACTCAGATGAGAAACTGACATCCTGAGGAACACAGCGGCGACAGACTGGCTGAAGTAAGCCTGGGCTGTGTTGCTGCATTTACAAAGGAGGATGAAGCAGAGCTAAGGCGCTCAGCATCCCAGCTGGTGCGTAAGTGCCTGCTCCCAATTTCCTGCCTCTCTTCCCTTGGTTCTCCAATCCTTTCCACTGGAATGTGTGAGAGATTCTTCTGGTCACATCAAAAGGCAAGTGACTCATTTATTTTATTGAGCACTGCCTTAAAATATTGTTTTTGAGCCTCCCAACATTCTTCCTCATGCTTCCAGAATGATAGTGGACTGTGTTGCAAGCTCTATTAAGTTGGAGGATGCTTGATCCAAGGGGTGAGCTGAGGAAAAGAAGCCAGGGACGAGGCAGAAAGAGAGCAAACATTTGGGAAGAAAATGAGGAGGGTGATGCCACACCATCAAGGAAGTTAAGAGCACTGAAGTGGAAAGCAGTATTCTGGAAAATGGAGGAACCATAGGTGAGAAGATGAAATCCAAATTGTGGAAAAATTTTGAAATGAAATAATATACCCAGAGATTCTTAAATCCAGATTCCTTAGTATCTCAGACCCCTGTGTGGTCAGGTCCTGGTCACCTTTTCCTCACACTGCTGTACCATTTGCTGCCTTAGCTCCTGCCCCAAGGGCTCTTGGGACTATACTCACCTCCTTGCCTGCTGCCTCCACTTCATCTCTCTCCTCTGTCTGGAATTCTCCCTCCCCCAGTCTTCTCATGGTCATTTGGTCACATTTCAAACGAAAACACTTCAGAGACTCATTCCCAACTACCCAACCTGGCATCACTACAAAGTCCCTGTCTCATATAAAGAATGATCAGTTAGTCACTATTAAACTGGAACTAATTGATCAACACTAATGTGCACATACAGAAATAATACTCATCAAAAATAAAACAGGCGAGGAGGAGATGGGTAAATTCACACCTAACAAGTTTAATGCCCACTGTCTTGGTGACAGGCACAATTATAACTTTGACTCAAACTACACAAAAGCAATGCTGTAACCCATTTGCAACCTAGGAATAGGGGGAGGGGGGAAAGGGAGGGGAGGGGGGAGGGGGTGGGGCGGGGCGGCGTGGTGAGGGAGGGCTTGTGG
>CAUYPK010119459.1:0-37054 GCA_963574355.1 Loris lydekkerianus
TGAAGGCCCCGTTTAACCCCCCCTCCCGTCGCCTGGGCCCCAATTGGGTTAGGCCCACGCCCCAGGCCATGTTTTACGGGGCCGGTATTTGGCACAGGGGGTTTTGTTCCCCCCCCCCCCCCCCCCACAGCTGGCCCTCGACTATGGAATCAAGTTTATGGAAACCAGTGCAAAGGCCAACATCAATGTGGAGAATGTGAGTCCTGGGCCCTGCTGGGGGACACGGGGTCTGCAAGATCCACCAAGGGATGGGCTAGTGTCCTCCAGAGAGTTTTTGCCAGAGGGGTTGTCTTCAAGCTGTCAGTCAGTCTTCTGTGGAGCATTTCCTGGGCAGCACCATGTGTCAGGCACAGGTGGCCTGTGAAAATCTGACAACAGCAGGCACAGACCCCATTTAAGCCACGTAGGACACATCCCAGGTGGCTGGGTGGCTGGGCCCAGCTCCAGGTTCATGCTTTTAGCCATGCTGGCCATCTAACAGACAGGCCCTGGACAAATTCCAGGCATAGTAGGAAGCTCAGACCAGGCCTTGTCCCAGGCACCCCTCCTCTCCACGGGATGACACTGGCCTGTGGCCAGCCACGTTTCCCTGCATTTCACCATCCTGGTAATGTTTTCAAAATGGATCTTCCACATCACACCCAACTTAATACAGCCTGGGCTCCTGACCTGGCATTGAACTCACCTAGCACAAAAAGCCCTTCCGTGTTTGTCCTGGTTGGTGTTTGCCATCCAGGGCTGGGACTTCCTCAACCCTGCCCTCTGTCCTCCCCAGGCCACCTGGGCCATTCCATCCTGCAAGCTTTTGCCATGTTCTCTCCCTTGTCCCCACTCTTCCACCTGTCAGATTTCCCACCGGGACTCAGACCAGATAGACTGACATCACGGAAGCCTCTGTACCCACCTCAACTTTCCTCAGCACCCTGAGCCACCCTCCCCGACAGATCTCCCCACGTCACACGTGTATGTGTGCAAACTGGGCCTGTCCCACCATCTGGATAGGTCCCTCCTCAGGGGTAAAGTTAGCTCACAGAGAGGAGTTTATAGGTTTTTGTGTAAAGAGCACATGAGGGGCAGGAGGAAATGTTCAAAAGGCCATGTTGACAGCGTGAGCCTTGGCCACGCTGGAAGATGAGCTTTCCACTCCCTTGTCCTTCCAGGCACAGACTCAAAATGGAGCTTGTTTGGCCAAAGCGCTGTTTGTCCTTCTTCCTGACTATCAGAATTGGTGCTAGAACCTAGGAGTCAGGGATGGAGAGCTAGACTCTCCTTCCAGATCTTTCTAGATCAGTCAATTAAGCACTGAGTACCTTTGGACAAGTCACTTGGCCCCTCTAATCCTCAATTTTCTTCCTGGCCAACTGTGTGTGGCCCCACTTCACTGATTGTTGCCTCAGGGGAGGTGGCCCATTGAGAAGTCCCCTCTCTGAGGGATCCAGGGAGGTCTGCCTGACATAAGGCACTCTGCAGATGTGAAAGCTGACATTTTAGAGAGTTGGGGCAGTCCGGGTGGGCAGAGGGTAGGACTGGACAGGCCAGCTGAGTCCACTGTCACAGGCAGATATCAAAGGGTCAAATGAGAGACCCATGCCCGGAATTCGTCTCAAGGTTGGGTCCTGCCCATGCCCACGTCATATGGCTGGCCAAAGATTCAGGGTCCTGCCACTCCAGGCTACTAATACTAACACTGTGCTGATTCCACAGGCATTTTTCACTCTCGCCAGAGACATCAAAGCAAAAATGGACAAAAAATTGGTGAGTACATGTCCTTCTCAGATCCCCACGTGGGTCTCTGCCAGATCCTGCTTTTTAGGGCCCAGGCAGACCCCATAGGAAATTGTTAGGGAAGGGGAAGAGTTTGCAGGTATGGTCGGGGCAGCAGCAGGTACTGCCATCCGAGGGGCACTGTGCAGGCAGACAAGGCCCTGCCTGTCAAGCCTCTAGGGGACAAACAGCCCTTTGCATTCAGCTTATGAGAAGGACCACCCAGACAACCCATGTGGTGGTTGAGAGAGCCTCTTCCAGAAGAACCTCCCAAACCTCTTGGGCAGGGCCAAGGCCAGAGTTCACGCAATAACAAGGCCCTCCATGGTTCTTGTGTCTGACAACAACTGGCTTCACAAGTATGGCAGATTAGTGACTTCCCCCTGTCCCCTACCTTAGCCCCAGTTCTGCAAGTGGTGATGGCTCAGTGACCTTTATCGGGTCCCAGGGTTCTCTGAGGGATCCAGGGAGGTCTGCCTGAATCCCTCCCCAGACACATGTTGGTTTGTTTCCTCCTTGTTTTGTTTACCACTCAAATGATTTCATAGTTCACCAGGCTCAGCGTCAAAACATATCCCTGTACTTGGGGACATATAGTGCCCAAACACCGTTGTGACCCTTCCTCCTAACCCCTGGTTCCAGTGGCCACCTTTCCCCAGTAAGTTCCATTCACTGACCAAAGACCATAGAGTGCTCTGTTTCACACGAGACTACACATAAAATACAAAGTGCCAGTCAGGTAGTTGACAAAATACATACATTTTCATAATTCTAAGAGGATGTGAGTTGAATTGTAAGACACATGATTGATTTAATAGCTTTTTGGCCATTAAATCAAACTAGGAAACACTCCATGTAAACCAATGTACTGACTGGGATTTTCTTGCAGTTTATTTTTCTTCAATTTAACTGTCAAGGTCTTTACATCCCATCTGATTCACTGTGGCACCCCGAGCATTGTGGTGATATTTTGCCTTCCTCCACCGCCCCTGTGATGCCAGGCAATTGACTACCTGGAGAATATGCCAGATCCTTTGATGTCATAGAATAGGAAGTGCCCGTGCACAACTCCAGTCCTTGTGATTTTGCTTTTTCTTAATTGATTTTCAAAGCACTGGCAGTTTAGTCCCTCTCTGTTCCCTACCGATTTATCTGACCATAGCTGCTCTTGCTTTTAAGGGTTCCTGTGATCAGAATGGTCCCACCTGGATATTCCTCACTCCACCTCGCCTTAATCACATCTGCAAAGTCCCTTTTGCCATGTCACATGCCATATTTTCAGGTTCCAGGGATTAGGTATGGACATCTTCAGAGGCAGTGTTCTACGGATCACAAGTCTGGATCACCCCTGGCTAATCTGACTTCCTCGCTTTGTGAAGTCTCCATTCAGACATTGCCATCAAAACACACCTCCCACTGTCACCTCTGCCCCTTGTTCCTTTCTCTCTCATTGCTCACCACTGTGGGAAGTCACACGGCCTGTGTACTTCCTCTACGGTCTGTCTTCCCCCTGTACAGTGCAAGCTCCCCTGGACAGGAGCTTTTGTCTCATGTGCTGCTGCTTGCTGGTGCCCAGTAACAAGCCTGGCACATTGGAGGCCTTGAGTGGTTGCTGTTGCATCAATCCAGCTTTTACCTAAGAGTTGAGAAATGAGAAGGAGTTAGTCAAAGAAAAGAAGGTGTAGGAGAGGGAAGGGGGTGCAAGCCTTTCAAACAGGATGAGGTGGAAGAAAACAGGATTTGAGTTCCCAGGATCCACAGATCACACAGGCTCTGCATGCCAGGCAGCAGACTTGGGACATTCTGTTCTGTGGGGGGCGCTGGTGAGTTTTTAGTAGAGAGTAAGTTGACAAGAGTAGAGCTCAGGTCTTTTCATCCACCATAACAAAAGGTGGAAGGCAGATTAGAGAGAAGAGATAGTGAGGCAGAGCTGTGGCACAGGGAGAGAGACCAGTTGAGTAGAAGTGGCAGTGGGACCTGGAACCCAGCTTTCTGCTGCCCCAGACTGCTTCAATGGATGGTACTCAGCACAGAAGGAAGGAGGAAAGGGCAGGTGAATGCAGGAAGGAAGTATAGAAAGAAGAGAGTTGGATGGGAGAACAGATGGTTCAAAATACGTCAGAAGGGTGAGTGAGATGGGTATTGGTACGTGTATAAATGATTGACATAATGGATGGAAGGGGTGGTAGGTAGTAGATGAGAAGGAAATCTGTGAAAGATGAACTGTTAGTTGGAAGGAGTGGTTGTTGGATGGATGGATGGATAATTGGTTGAAAGGAGATGGATGCACCAACTGGCGGATGGCATGCTGATGTTCTGAGGTAACCTTAGAAATCAAACCCTCTTGTGATTCCAGGAAGGCAACAGCCCCCAGGGGAGCAACCAAGGAGTCAAAATCACACCAGACCAGCAGAAAAGGAGCAGCTTTTTCCGATGTGTTCTTCTGTGAGGAATTCAGCCTTACTCTGATCCTTGCTCAGCTGAGCTGACTGTGCCTGTTCTGAGTGAGCTCCTCACTCAGCCGGGGCCCTCCCATCTCCAACGCCCCATCGGCAACATGGCCACTGGGCCCATGGCCACTGGGCTGCAGCCACCAGAATGCAATTGAGAAATTGTTTATTTTAGTAACTGTCTGATCTTTTTCAACTTTGGAGATGGAATAAGTTAAGAATTTGCTATTTTTTCTGTAATGTCCACTGAAGAATGGGCCCACCCAAGCCTCGAGTATCCAGAGAGAGAGGGAGACGGAGTCAAGATGTGACCAGCAACAAGAACCAGTGGCAGCCTCCATCTCTGGGTCTGCAATTCCTTGCCTTGCCACGACGCAAATACCTACCAGAAAGCCCGTTCCCATCCCCCACAGGCCAGTGGCAGTTCTGGGAGTGTCAGGCTCTGCACCCTGACGGAAGTCGCCAATCCCACCAGGAAGCGTCCGCCCACCAGACTGCTGCCCACTTCCTCTCAGTTTTGGACAAGTGACAAAAATCATTCCCCCTCCTCTCTTTTTTAACTGTTAAACCAAAGGGAAAGCACAAATTAAGGAAATCCTATTTAAAGTGTTGAGAAGGAAAGAACCCTGGGCAGCTTCTGTTCACAGCCAGGTTTAGGGCTGCAGTCCAGCCAGGCCCATCGGCCGTCCCTGTCTGAGCACCAAGGGGACACTGTGCGTACCACAGGTGACCCTGAAAACATACTTGCCACGCAGTCCTCCTGCAGTGGGGTCACTCTTCTCAGCACCAAAATGGCCCCCACTTCGCATCCTCCTGCTGTCTCCAAATCGGACACCCTTCCTAGCTGAGATTTTTATTTTTCCATATTTGTAATGCCATGAAGTGATTCCATCTTTGATTTCCAATGTCAAACCTAGGTGATTGGGAACAAGCTCCTATTACCCCTAGCTGGATGTGGCTAAAACAAGAGGCATTCCATGGCAGTGGGCTACCCAAAGGCAGTCTGGGTTAGTTTTGAGCCATTATCATTGGGTTTTGTTTTGACAGTTAGTGTCCCATAGAGGGACTGCAGTTGGGACTAGGTCACCAGGCTGGAGGGGTGTCACCAGGGAGCCTTTTCTTTTGTTAGGTGTTTTCTTCCTTGACCTGCTGTCAATCCAAGCCATTGGCATCATGGTGTCTTTTTTTTTTTTTTTTTTTTATATTAAAACCAATGTACCAGCAATAGTCTGCTCTCCCCTGGAATCTCTAACATGCTCTGTTTACATTGATAAATGCACTTAAAGGAAAACAAATTAAAGCTCATTATCAAATTCATGGATTTTGATGTCCATGTTTTCCCTATAGGCCACGTGGGGTGGCCAAGTGTCAGGAGAGGAGGGCTCAGGTCTGGACAAAATCAAAACAAAAGCCATGGGCTAGCCCAGCCAGGAAGGATGCCTTGGAGGACATGACACCTGTCATAAAAGGGCAAACTTGGTTCAAGTTAGCTCTCCAGGGCCACCCCTGTAGCCATAGTCCTACCTCTGCCCACCTTTCACAGGAAAACAGAGGTGTCCCCCTCACAGTTCTACTTTTGTGTCCTGTGTGCTCTGCTTAGCCAACCTCAGTCCCCATCGTGTTCCTGATGACATTCATATGGCCAAGTTCTGCATCCTCCCCGCCCACCCCTCACCTGGTTTCTGCCATACATCTTGGCCACTGTTTTCCCTCCTACCTCCCTGGTGCTTCCTTCCAAGGCCACCTAACTATTTCCCAGGGTGTTTCTTCTACCCCACCAGGGGTCCTCTCCCAGCCCCCCCTCCCTTGGTCAGTGGTTCACTGGGTCTTGCCATATAACTACTCATGGCTAAGGTGCATCACAGCAAAGGGCTGCAACGGAAAACCAGCAGACAGAAAAGGCACAGAGGGTGAAGTCGGGGAAATCAGGCAGAAGCTCCCAGAATCTTTTCCCAGTGAGACCATACACCACATGTTTAATTCCCCCAGCAACAAACGTGCAGTGTGACTATCAGAAGCTCAGAGACTCCACAGCCAGATTCTTACTGGGCTGATCATGTAGACACCCTTGGCCCAGCACATAGCAAGATTCCAGACTCCAGAAAGAAAGCATGTGTTGAGCATAAAGGGCATTGTTTGCTCAAAAAGTTTAGACTGGGTGCAGTGGCTCATGCCTGTAATCCCAACACTTTGGGGAGGCCAAGGCAGGAGGATCATTAGAGGCCAATAGTTTGAGACCAGTCTGGGCAATATAGCAAGACCTCATGTCTACAAAAAAAATAGAAAAGCTAGTCAAGCGTGGTGGTACACACCTATAGTCCTGGCTACTCAGGAAGCTGAGGCAAGAAGGTCACTTGAGAGTTCAACGTTACAGTGGCCACTAGTCTAGCCTGGGCAACAGAGCATGACCCTGCCTCTTAGAAAAAAGTTTAGGCACAGTTTTGAGCCACGCGTGTAGGGAAGTTATCAGGAGGGAATTTTACTAGCTAAGGCCCCACCTTGCCAGCAGGCCTTTCTCAAGAATAAGCCTCAGGTCTGTTGCATTAACTCTTCTGCACACACTCCTGTGCCTTCAGACAGGTCACTGGCTTCAAAGTTCCAAACGCAGCCCAGATCCAAGTCTGAGCTCCACCTGCGTGCTCCCTATTCCAATCTGAACATCTAATCAGCACCCTAACAGTAACGCGGCTCTTACCTTGGGCTCCATCCCCTGTCTTTTTCATCGTGCCCAGTAACTGACCCCTCTTACATTGGAGCCACTATGACCAAAACCTCTGTGACAGTTCCTCATGGACCACTCAACCTCCTTTGTCCTTCAAACTATTTCCAGTGTATCGTTAAGGAACAGAAATCAGGCTCAGTGCCTGCAGCTCAGCGGCAAGGGTGCCAGCCATGTACACTGGAGCTGGCAGTTTCAAACCCAGCCCGAGCCTGCCAAACAATGGCAACTACAACCAAAAAATAGCTGGGCATTGTGGTGGATGCCCGTAGTCCCAGCTACTTGGGAGACTGAGGCAGAAGAATCACTTAAGCCCAAGAGTTTGAGGTTGCCGTGAGCTGTGATGCCACAGCACTGTACCGAGGGCTGCACAGTGAGAGTCTGTCTTGGGGGCGGGGGGAGAAACAGAAATCAGGCCACGAGCTGTGATGGCTTACATCTATAATCCTGGCCCTTTGGGAGGTTGAGGCAGGAGAATTGCTTGAGGCCAGGAGTTCAAGACCAACAAGAACAAGGGTGTCACCCCCACACATCATCTCTACAAAAATAAAAAAATAGAAAAATTAGCCAGGCAAGCCTATAGTTCCACTAGGAAGGCTAAGGCATGAGGATGGCTTGAGCCCAGGAGTTGGAGGCATCAGTGAGCTGGTTATGCCACCACACTCAAGCTGGGTGACAGAGCAAGACCCTGCCTATTAAAAGAAAAATGAAGGACACATATATGGCCTCTAGGGTGAAGGAGTGAGCAGGGAAGAGCTGACATTCTCTCCCCTCAGAGCAACCAGCTGCAACCTAGTGGCCTCTGCAACCTAGAGGCCTGTCCCCAGGGCTCCCCCCTCTCTGGACACCCCAAAGCCCACCAAGAAGGCAGTACAAACTCAAAGGGTTTAGGGGCCCCCAACCACACACTCCCTCCCCACCTCATAAGGTTAGGAGCCTGCCCTGAAAGTCTCCAGCTCAGCTGCCCTCAACATCTCATATCTCTTATCCTTGGGCTTCTGAGCAACCACTTTCAGAGGGCCCCAAATCCTGTTTCTAGAACTCAAAACCACCTGGCAAAGCCTGATACGTCATCAAAATAGCTTACAGATTGCTGGAGAAGGAAATCCTCCTTCCTCAGCCTCCCAAAGTGCTGGGATTACAGGCGTGATCCGCCACACCTGCTCCCAAATCAACTTTTGAACATTTTTTTCACTACCTGGTCTCCATTAGCAGTCAGTCACTCCCCCTCCTGCAGCCCCTGGCCACCACTAATCTGCCTTATGTCTCTGTGGATTTGCCTGTTGGGAACATTTCATATCAATGGAGTCACAAAATACTTGTCCTTTTGTTTCTGGCTTCTTTTACTCGACATGAAGTTTTGGGCATCATCCACAGTGCAGCACATATCACTGCTTCTTCATTACTTCCTAAGGCTGAACCATATTCCATTGTGTGGCTGGGTCACATTTGGTTGATCTGTTCATGCACTGATCGGCATTTGGGCTGTTTCTGCCTCTTGGACACCTTAGCTGTTCTCTATTCCTCAAGTGTGCCTAGTTCATTCCCTCCCCAGGACCTTTGCCCTTGCTGTCTTCTCTTCTGCCAGTATTTCCTATACATGAACTTCTTCAGCATGTGTCCCTTTATGGACTCTGGGCCCCAGCAGGGCAGGGACCATGTGTGTCCTCTCTCCAGCTTCATCCCCAGCATCTAGCATGGTGCCTGCACAGACCTGGGGCTCAGCCCAGTGTTTGTGGGATCAATGACTGAAAAGAGGCATTGTAGGAAGCTAGGACCATAAAATTGCACCAAGCCCAGCACTGGCAGAGCCCAAGGACTTCACCCCTCCCTAACATCTGTGGTTCCAGCCTTTTTTTCAGCAGTGATATAGCATCGTGATCACTACTCGAAGGGCCACCTCACATAGGACCATGAATGTCCCACTCACCAGCTGAGAAGCCCCCATGTATCTCCCTAGATGAAGCTGACATCGGACAGAGGGGGACTTTGGATTCCAGCCCCACTACCTCCCCACTGGGGCACCTTCATTTCCCTGCCACACAGGCTGCCACTAGTCCCCTTCCTTCCTCTGGGGGCTGCATGTCTACTTGCAGACCAAAAACACTGAGGGGGTGAGGGGTTATTCTGTTGTTTCTGAAAAGAAGTCGTTAAGTTTGTGGGAGACCACATTGCCTAAGCAGGTCAGGGGAAGTGAGATGGAGCCCTTCCCGTGGGGCCTCAAGGGGCTGGGCCAGAACTAAGCCCTGTGTTCCTAGAGACCTTGAACCCCCACCCCTCATGCCTGATTCCCAGACTTTCCAAGTGCCAAGAATCTCCCAGGCATTTCTAATACCCTCCCACAACAGCACTTGTTCCTCACCATTGAAGCTGGGAGTCAACCCAATGGGCTGCAGAGTGCATGGAAGATCAGAGAGGTGAAGTGATTTGCTCAAAGCAGCCCAGCCATGAGATCTGGAGCCCAAGCCTGCCTCTCCCACAGCCAAGCACAGAGGCACTGGATTAAGCTACAATGAAGAATCCTGATGTTATTACTCTCAACTGAGCTCCATGCTCTCTCTGGGCTGTAGGGTTGTTTCTCCCATCATCTTCACGTGATTAAGGGGTTCTGTTATCACTCCCACTTCTGAGATGTGGAACTGATAGGCTCAGAGAGGCTGAGCAACTCACCTGAGGCCACACAGCAAGTGAGTAAGAAGCCAGGATCCAGGTGTCTGTTTCCTGCTTGGAGCACTCCCTGCCCCCTGCCACCTGGAGATGGAATGGGGGGGGGCAGTGAGAGGGGCACCCAGCTTCAGCCTACAGTGGGGCTTATCTAGCCCAGCTAGGCTAAGGTGATAGGCTGGTGGAGAGACCCCTTGCCCAGCTAGAAGTGTCTGGGCCATTTTTAGTTTTTTGAGATAGAGTCTCACTATGTCACCCTCAGTAGAGTACCATGATGTCACAGCTCACAGCAACCTCAAACTCTTGGGCTTAAGCATTTCTCTTGTCTCAGCCTCCCAAGTAGCTAGGACTAAAGGCACCCGCCACAACACCCAGCTATTTTTTTGTTGCAGTTGTCATTGTCGTTTAGCAGGCCCGGGCCAGGTTCAAATCCGCCAGCTTCAGCATATGTGGCCAGCACCCTACCTACTGAGCATGGGCACCAAGCCTATCTGGGCTATTTTTACATGCGAGGCAAAGAGGAAGCGGTTTTGCCTGTATGCTCATGAGCACCCACAGCACAGCCAGGAATGTGTTAAGCACAGGGGGCCACACCCTGGGCCCACAAAGTATGTGTAGGAGCTCCCAAAACATTCTAACTTCTTTTAAAATCAGGTAAAAAAAAAAAAAAAAAACCACTGGTAATAAATATGTAATAAGGAATCCAGCCTGGACTACATCAGCCTTGATGCAATGTAAAATCTAATTAATTCTGAATGAGTTTTTGGTTTGTTTGAGGTTTTTTTGACCCTGTGCTCGCCCAGAGACTCACCTGTCAAGGCTCAGTCCAGTCTCAGAGTCTTTTCCTGTGTTGTTCCTTCCACATACAACACTCTTTCTGCACCAGCCCTAAATTCAGTTAACTCCTGTATGCCCCCAAATCGTCCTTTCTCTAGGTCAATGAGGTTCCCTTTGCCCCACCACCACCACCTTCCTGACAATCTGGCCACTTTGTAGTGATGACATTAATGATTTTCCACTGATAGATAGATTACATGTGCCAGGAGAAGAGGGCTTGCACCTGTCTTGGGTTCACCCCTCTGTCCCCTGAGAAGCTGGCACACAAAAGATTCTCAAGAAAAGCTTGTTGAAGGCTAGGCAGGAGCAAGTTGTCCCCCCACCTGCAGCTTTAGTGGCTTTGGTGGACTGCAGACAGACAGCAACTTGGGTTGCCTTGGCCCCGCCTCCAGGGCTCACCTGCTTGCTAGAGGAAACAGAAACCCAGAAACCGCTGAGGGGCAGCTGGTCCCGCCCCACTGATGACAAGCAGACCCTGAATCGAAACTCAGGCTCCTGCAGGCAGCAGCACAGCCAGAGTAAGGGCCTTGGCCACCGGGGGGGCTTCCAGGTACGTGCTCCAAGAGCCTCAGCACCCTCCCGTCCTCAAGGAGACAGCATGGGAGCCAGGCTGGGCCAGAAGGAGGGACAGGGCCGGTGGGGTACAGGAGAGGCATGAGGAATTTTCTGGGGGATTGGGGCAGGGCTTCCTGGAGGAGGGGTCATTTGAGGCAACCATGAGAAAATGGAACCTCAGTTTGGGGAAAGTGTGCTCCCGGCAGGGGAATGGGGGCAAAGGCCGGAGGGGGGAGAGACAGCAACATGTCCTTAGGACTAGAATGTGGGGAATGAGGAAGTAGGAGAGGCCCTAAGGCCCAGATCAGAAGTTTGAAATTTAGTATGGGTTTATTCATCACTACATAGCTATTCATCAACAAGCACCCTTGCCTCCTCATCTGGGCCCAGCCAACAGGAGGGGGTTCTGGGAACCCAGATTAAAAAAAAATTAATGAAAGAACCCAACTCTGGACGCTGGTACTCAGGAGGCCCCAGTCTGATGGAGACAGCCAGACAGACACTCCAGCTCCATGGGATCATGGCTGTGCCAGAGGGAGAAATGCTGGGGAAGATGGAGACAGACAGGGGTGTCAGAGCTTCGTCTGGGGAAAGAGGCAGGAGAGCTAGCTTGATGAGGGGACACCTTTCCTGGGTTTTGAAGGATAAGTAGTGGTTCCTCCAAGTAGGAAAAAGAATAAGCCTGTAAACATTGCCCTGTGCTAGGCCACAACTACAAATATCATAAATTTATATGCATATACACACACAGTGCTTACTCTGTGTCAACTATACATTCCCAAGTAAATATCATTATCCCCAAATAACAGGTGAAAATACAGGCAAGAGAAGCTAAGCGACTTACCCCAGGTCACACACCAGCTAAGTAGGGAAAGCTAGGCTTTGAACCTAGGCCAGCTGGCTCCAATTCTAGCCATTTCATCTCATTGTCACCCTGTTTTATTGCACATTTCTTAATAGATCCATTTAATTTCGCTTACCTCAGAATTCCTTTGGGCTCCATCCTGGAGGATATGGGTAAGTTTGTCTTCCGGCAGCAGAAAGTCAATATTGACTGCCATTGGTCAACGTGTCAATGTTTCTATGTTCCCAGAGAAACAGCACTGTAACAAAGGCCTTTTGAAATATTGAAAAATCAGATGAGGCCAGTGGGTAGGGTTCTGAGCACAAGTCTAGGGCCAGAATTAAGAATGAGAGGGAGGGGCCATGGAGACAATCCATGAGGCACAATCTTTTTGCTGGTTTTCTACAGACTTAAAACTGTGCTGCAAATTGGTACTGCTTTCTCTCTTTCTCCAGCTCTGGGTTAATTGACTCACAGTGTTCCAGTGGTACCTTGAACTTAACATTGTCAAAAATGTATGAATTAATGACACATCACACACATCGCTGATAGGTGTGCCATCAGTGATTGCTATGTGTGGCAACGTTGGTGGCAGAAGCAACTGTCTGGAGCCACGTTTCTCTAGTGTTTAATGAAATCAAAGCACCCAGTTTGGCACCCACTGTGAGTCAGCTGTTTCTTTCTTTTTTTTTTTTCCTTGAGACAGAGTCTCACGTTGTCGCCCTCGGTAGAGTGCCGTGGTGTCACAGCTCGCAGCAACCTCAAACTCTTGGGCTCAAGTGATTCTCTTGCCTCAGCCTCCCACGTAGCTGGAACTACAGGCGCCTGCCACAACGCCCGGCTGTTATTTTAGAGACGAGGTCTCACTCCGGCTCAGGCTGGTCTCCAACCTGTGAGCTCAGGCAGTCCACCCACCTTGGCCTCCCAAGTGCTGGGATTACAGGTGGGAGCCACAGTGCCCGGCTCTTTTTTTTTAATTTTTTTGAAACAGAATCTCCAGCTGTTGCCCTGGGTAGAGTGCCATGGCAACATCATAGCTCACAGCAACCTTTAACTCTTGAGGTCAAGTGGTCCTCTTGCCTCAGTTTTTTGTATTTTTAGTAGAGATGGGATCTGGTTCTGGCTCAGGCTGGTCTCGAACATATGAGCTCAAACAATACACCCACCTCGGCCTCCCAGAGTTTCATTCATTTGCTTACTTACTACTTTGCCATCTCCTCATCTCTCCGAGGACATTGATGTTACCAATATTCAAATGAACTCTATTTGTCATGGACTCTTTTTTGCGGGGAGGGGGTGGGGGGGGAGGAAAGAGTCTCACTTTGTGCCCTGTATAGAGTCCATGGCATCATAGCTCACAGCAACCTCAGACTCTTAGGCTCAAGTCATCCTCCCAAGTAGCCACTATTACAGGTACCCACCACAATGCCCACCTAGCTTTTCTATTTTTAGTAGAGATGGATTTTGCTTTTTGCTCAGGCCAGTCTCGAACTCCTGAGCTCAAGCAATCCACCTGCCTCAGCCTCCTAGAGAGGCATGAACTACTGCACCCGGCCTCTATTTGTAAATTTTTTTTTTTTTTTTTTTTTTTTTTTGAGACAGAGTCTCACTTTGTCTCCCTCGGTAGAGTGCCATGATGTCACAACTCACAGAGTCCTCAAACTCCTGGGCTCAAGTGATTCTCTTGCCTCAGCCTCCCAAATAGCTGGGACTACAGGCACCTGCCACAATACCCGGCTATTTTTAGAGATGGGGTCTTGCTCTGGCTCAGGCTGGTCTCAAACCTGTGAGCTTCAGGCAATCCATCCACCTTGGCCTCCCAAGTACTAGAATTACAGGTGGGAGCCACCGTGCCTGGCCTCTATTTGTAAATTTAAATACATTTATTTATGAAGGAAACTTTCTAGCCCTTGTAGTTAGGCCAGATATAGTGGCTTACACCTGTAATCCCAGCACTTTAGGAGGAAGAGGTGGAATGATCACTTGAGGACAGGAGTTCAAGACCAGCCTGGGCAACATTGTGAGACCCTGTGTCTACAAAAAATTTTTTAATTAGCTGGATGTGGTAGCACCTACCTGTAGTCCCAGCTATTCAAGAGGCTACAGCAGGAGGATTGTTTGAACCCAGGAGTTCAGGACCAACCTGGGCAATATAGCCAGATTCTGTTTCTGCAAAACAAAGAAAGGAAGGAGGGGAGGCAGGAAGGGAGGAAAAAAGGAAGAAAGAAAGGGAGCAAGGGAGAGAAGGAGGGAGAGAGGGAGAGGGAAAGGAAAGGAGAGAGACAGGAAGGAGAGGGAAAAATTAGCCAGACATTGTAGCACATGCCTGTAGTCACAGTACTCAGGAGGCTAAGGCTGTAGGGTTATTTGAACCCAGGAGTTCAAGGCTGCAGTCCAGCCTGGGCAACAGAAGAGACCCTCTGTTTAAAAAAAAAAATGGCAGAGGAAGAGGAGGAGGAGAAAGAGAAAGAAAGTGAAGAAGGAGAAGACGAGGAGGAGGAAAGGACAAGAAAAAAGAAATGAATAAAAGGAAAAGTGCTTGAAGAGAAGTGCTTTGGAGAGAAGACAATGAATGAATGTGTAAAAAGTGCCAGGCACATAGTTGGTACTCAAAAAACATAAGCCAGGTTTAAGGCCATTGCTCTGTCATGCCTGGGAACTTCTTAAAGGAGGAGGAAACACAGCTATAAGAATAGAGCAAATATAGGAAGTGCACTAAGCTGGACTCTCTCTCTCCTTCCTGCCCTCAGGTGAACCGCACCCCTCGGAAGCTATGACAGAGGCTGGAAGGCCGCCCCCACCGCTGCCCCCACCGCTGCCCCCACGACTAGACTGGTTTGTACACACCCAGGTGGGCCAGCTGGCCCAAGGCGGGGTCCCTGAGTGGTTCCATGGTGCCATCTCAAGAGAGTGAGGACACACCCTTACCCTCTTTCCTTGTCTGCCTCTCCCTTGAGCAGGTTTTACTTCAGAACTCTGGGCTCACCAAGCTGAATAAGAGGGTGAAAAAAGGTCTCAGGGTCTGGGCTTGAATCCTGCCTCCTCTATGGACTCACTGTGTGAACTTGGGCAAGTTACTTCCCTTCTCTGAGCCTCAGCTTTCTCTGTACAAGTAGCCACCAGGTTAGCACTGCCAAGAACCCAGCAGTACCCCTCACCTTGCCCTGGCCATGTATCATCAACTAGTGATAGCAGGATGTAGCCTCAGAATCCTTCTGAACACAGTGCTATAAGCATCTGTTTTCAATCCACCAGTATATAACCAATGTGTCTCTTTCTACTTCAGACTATGAACTCTGAGGACATGAATAAATAAGTACATCTAGTCGGTTACCTCCAGGCCTTCTGCATACAGGAAATGGAGAGAATTCTGTGAAGGCCACATAGAGGAAGCATGTGGCATGCTTTCTGATCCTGGGGCCGTGCTGTCCAAGAAAAATATAACATGAGCTGCACATTGCAATTTAACAGTTTTTAGTCGCTATATTAAGAGAAATACCTGGGCACAGTAGCACACAACTGAGGTCCCAGTTATTTGGGAAGCTGAGGCAGGAGGATCACTAGAACCCAAGTGTCTGAGGCCAGTCTGGGAAACATAGCAAAACCCTGTCTCAAAAAAAATGAAGTCAAAGGTAACAGGTGGAATTAATTTTAATCATATATTTTATTTATCCCAGTCTATCCAAGATAATCACTTCAACATGTAATTTACACTAAAAAAATGATTGATAAGAACCAGGAGCAGCAGCTCACACCTATAATCCCAGTACTTTGGGAGGCCAACGTGGGAATATTGCTTGAGACCAGGAATCTGAAACCAGCCTGGGCCACATATCAAGACCCCATCTCTACATAAAAATGTTTTTCAAGTTGGATGAGTGTGATGGCGCATGCCTGTAATCCTTGCTACTTGGGAGGTTGAGGAGGAAGGATTGCTCAAGCCCAAGAGTTCAAGGCTGCAGTGAACTATGATCACACCACTACCTCCCTGCCTAAGCAATGGAGGGGTGACCCTATTTTAAAAAAAAGAGTATTGTTGCGGCAGCACCTGTGGCTCAGTGGGTAGGGCACCCGCCCCTTATACCAAGGGTGGCGGGTTTGAACCCAGCCCCAGCCAAACTGCAACAACAATAACAAAATAGCCAGGCATTGTGGTGGGCACCTGTAGTCCCAACTACTCGGGAGGCTGAGGCAAGAGAATCTCCTAAGCCCAGGACTTAGAGGTTGCTGTGAGCTGTGATGCCACAGCACCCTACTGAGGGCGATAAAGTGAGACTCTGTCTCAAAAAAAAAAAAAAAAAAGAGTATTGTCTTCAAAGTCCAGTGTGTATTGCAAGGTAAGTAAGAGAACATCTCAATTTGGACGAGCCACATTTCAAGTGCTCAGTACTCACATGTGGCCAGTGGCCTCTGTATTGAACAGTGCAGGTCCAAAGGCTCCTCACATGATCCCACAGAAGGCTGCCTCATTGTGAACCCCAGATAATAGTAGTAATAATATAGTAAATAATAGTAATAATAATAGCAGATATTTGGGGAGCACTTACCAGATAGCAGGTCCCATGTTCACAACATTGCATGTGTTTCATCCATTCTCCCATCTGCCCTGGGAGTGAGTGTTTACTTTCCCCTTGAGGAAGCTGAAGGTCAAAAAGGGATAGGCTATCACGTGAGGTCACACGGCCGAACAACAGCAGAGCTGGGCTTTGAACTCAAATGCATGTGAATGTTGTTACCTGTGATACTTTGAGACATCCAAAAGTGCCTTAACAGGGGACTTGCAGGCATTAGGAAAGTAGGCGGAGACTGACAGAAATAAAAGGAGGTCTGGGCTGGTGTCAAGGTCATCAAAGGCTCTCTACTATCTCTGGGTGAACACCCTAGTCCCTGAATATCCCAACTGAGGAAAAAAATGGTTTTAGGCTGTTTATTCATTAAAAAAAAACAAAATGGACTGGCCTCCATGGTTGCATGGCACTAGGATGCCAGTTGGCCCGTACCTAGGATGGCTGGACTGTGTCCATCTCCTTCCCGTGTGTGCCCTTCTAGGGATGCTGAGAACTTGCTGGAGTCACAGCCACTGGGATCCTTTCTCATCAGAGTCAGTCACAGCCACGTGGGCTATACACTCTCCTACAAGTAAGACCCGTGCCAGTGACCAGAGCAGGAGCAGGGGGCTCTGGGGCTTCCTCGGAGGGAGAAAGGGGTGAATTATGCCACAACTTCTCAGAGAAAAAACTGTATGAGGGTCTGGCCAGATCGGGATGAAGAGTGAGTGGCTGCAGGTCTGGTTGTAACCAGCAGACATAGACTCTGCAGTGACAGAGAGTGTAGGTCTAAGAATGGGGGGGTGGAGGGCCCTGCTGGAGGCTTGAGAATGTTTGCTGTTTTCCCTCCACCCTATGGCTTAAGAAAACCCAGGGAAGACCAACCGCTTAACTCTTCAAAGCCTAATCTAATATTATTTCAGAGAATTCAGAAGCACAAAACTATTTTTCAAAAGGCAAATCCAAAGGATACCAAGCCAAAGAAATAAAAAAGTTCAATGGTTCAAGTACAGAGTTATCCATAGTGGCAAACGTTGGGGCCAGGAGTCAAACAGTCCAAGGTTCAGCCCTACCATTCTGTACTTGTGTGACCTTGGACAAGTTATTCAACCTCTCTGTTTCTCCTGCAAAGGAATGCTAAAATTCTATTCAGAGGTGGCACCTGTAGCTCAAGCAGTAAGGCACCAGCCACATACACCAGACCTGGCAGGTTCAAATCTGGCCCAGGCCTGCCAAACAACAATGACAACTACAACCAAAAAATAGCCAGGCATTGTGGTGGGCACTTGTAGTCCCAGCTACTTGGGAGGCTGAGGCAAGAGAATCGCTTAAGCCCAGGAGTTGGAGGTGGCTGTGAGCTGTGATGCCACGGTACTCTACCCAGAGTGATAGCTTGAGGCTCTGTCTCAAAAAAAAAAAAAAAAAATCTAGTCAGAGATTGATGTGAAGATTAAATGGGATATAATAAACACATAGCCATTAATAAATGCTTTCATTGATTAATGCAGCATTTATTGAGCACCTGCCTCTGTGCCAGGCACACAGCCTTACTCCTGTGGGGTCTGACTCAACATTTTTCATTATTATCATGTCTCCTGCTTATTTACCCCTAGTCAGGCACGAGAGTTGTGCCCGTAGTAGCTTTTTCTATTTTTAAAAGAACTGAGGTCAGCTTTAGTAGCCCCATATTATAAATGGGGAAGCTGAGGCATCGAGGTTAGTAACGTGGTGGCTGTTACATGTCTAGCAAGTGGAGAAGACTAAAAGAAAACCAGCAGTCAGGCTGTCCCTGGTATGCTGCCTTCTCAAGGGCTGGGGGCTGGGTGGAGGAGGAACGAAGGGGAGGAATGAGGGGGAGTGGGATGTCCCAGCTCAGACATAGTCTCTGCAGGGCCCAAAGCTGCTGCCGCCACTTCATGGTGAAGCTCTTGGACGATGGGAGTTTCCTGATGCTGGGGGAGAAGGTGGCCCACGCCTCACTGGACGCCCTGGTCACCTTCCACCAGCAGAAGCCAATTGAGTTGCACGGGGAGCTGCTGACACAGCCCTGTGGGCAGGTGAGGGTCCACGAAGGCCACAGTCATTTCCTTGAGGGTCAAGCCTCCCAGGAGCCTTTTGCTCCCACCCACCCTCTTCAGCTCCTTCTTGACTCTGTCTCTCTCACGGTCCTTGGCCACTCCTGGCCCCGCCCTACCTAGCCCCAACCCCCAACTTCCACCAAGCTCGGCCCCTCATAGTCTCTCTGTCCTCATGGGTCCATCCTCATGCCCCTTGTTATCAGTCTGATTTATTCTAAGGATTAATGTGCAGGCCTTGGCTGATCTGTAGGAAAGGCACATTTCCTTAGAAGGCTCAGGGAACGTGGTCTAGCCCCTAGGAACCTAATATGGGTGGGGCATCTTTTCTTATTTGTCTCAGGTGGGTGTGGCCAAGCCACTAGGAAACTTCCAGGGTGGGGCTTATTTCCTTATTAGGCACAGTGGGTAAGGTCTAGTCCTTAAGAAACTGCTGTGGGCAGGCAGCACCTATAGCTCAGTGGGTAGGGCACCGGCCCCATATACCAAGGGCAGGGGGTTCGAGTCCATCCCCGGCCAAACTACAACATAAGCCGGGCGTTGTGGCTGGTGCCTGTAGTCCCACCTGCTCGGGAAACTGAAGCAAGAGAATCTCCTAAACCCCCAGGAGTTGGAAATTACTGTGATGCCACGGCACTCTACCGAGGCCATAAAGTGAATCCATCTCTAAAAGAAAGAAAAAAGAATTACCGTGGACAAGCCATTTTCTTTATAAAGCTTAGTGGTCGCCATGGATCTAAGATAGTGCTTTGAAACCCTCCTTCCAGGGTTCATCCAGGACCCGAGCCCCACCCTTTTCCCCTTCCATAGTTCCCATCTGCAGGTCCCTTTCATTCTGCAGAATGATCCAGCAAATGTGGATTACGAGAATCTCTTCCTTTTCTCTAATTCATTGGCTGAGGAAGCTGCCAGCCCCGCCCAGGGCCCAGCATCAAAGGAACATCAAAGGCTTTCCTGCTGCCTGGTCGCACATGAGGAGGTATGTGATGGAGGGTGCCTGCTTCCACCTAAGGGAAGGGCAGAAGCAGTGGCGATCAACAGCTGCCAACCTACTGCTTAAAAACCTTCCAGTTATTTTCTGAGATTAAATTCAAACTCCAATCTCAACTCCTGTTTCTGCCCATCTCCACTAAGGGTCCTTTTCCATGCTGATTCCACCTCAGGACCTTTGCACATGCTGTGTGTGTGCTGTGCCTCAGGACTTTCCATGCCTTCCTGAGGTTCTCCTTCAAGTGTCTCCTTCCCCAGACTCCAGACTTAAAGCAAGACCCACTGCATTCTTTCTTCTATCACCCTGTTTGTTCACTGCAGACTGCTTCTCAGCATTTAAAAAAAAATCTTCTTTACTAGTATAAGCAGGACCATCACAAAAAAATGTTTATTTATATATGGGTTTACATGTTCTCTGTCTGCCTCCCCCATCAGACTATGAGCTTTGGGAGGCTCCAAAGTCTGTCTTGCCTTCCTTTGCTTCTCCCACCCCATATTGAAAGTGCTCAACTGATGAGTCATGTAGTAGATAAATGAATGAACATGTGAGTCTATCCAAGCTTCTAGGGGATGGGTGGACCCTTCAATGCCCCTGGGTCAAGGCCTAAGTGTTCTCCAAGCCCCCTGCAAAGCAGGGAAGTTCTGACAGTGGTAGAAACAAAACAGGCTGATGTGATGGACATCAGTGTAAGTGGAGGTACAAGACAGGGCAGGCAATCAGGGAAAGCTTCCGGGAGATGACACAGAACAGGGATGTGCAGGGTGAAGAGGAAATTGGCACACATAGAGATGCAGGGAAAGCATACAGGCAGCAGACATGGCACATGCAAAGGTCCCGTGGCTCAGTGTGTTTGAAAAGTAGAATAGCCAGTGCATAGACAAAGTGGAGTTAGTGAGAGGGAGATATTTGAAAAGTAAAGCACCAGAGTCAGCAGTGGCCAATTGTTGCAGGACTCTGGGGCCAGAATGAGGAGCCGAGATTGTATTTTAAGTGTGCCAGGGAGCTGTAGGAGACCTTGAGCATGACTGTATTGATGGTTTTTAATGTTCCTTGTGGCTGCTGGCTGAAGATCTTGTTCTGCAGATCTTCTGGCTTTTGTGGGGGAGCACTGGTGGAAGCAGAAAGAAGGAGGGAAGAGCAGAATCCAGGCGAAAGGGACCAGAATGGGGTGGAAAGAAAAGTGGATATTTGGGACATGTTTTAGGAGGGAGCTTGTGGATGGCTCAGAGGTGGAAGAGGACAAGGGACGTTGTTAAGGTGTGGGACTCTTGATCCTCCATTATTTGAAAGATAATCCCAGAAGATTGCAGTAGGGGAGGCAGGAAATGGGGCGAGAGGGAGAGGACAGTGAAGGAAGGGTGCGTTAGTGAATGGGTTACGCCTGCCTGTGTGCAACCAGGGCTCAGTGGGGGTCTGTGTAGTACATGCATCTCAGTCATGCCTCCTTAGGGGCAAGGGAGCTGTGCTACTTATCCTCCAACTGCCATTAGTCATTGGAAGATTTTAATTCTGTTACTTTTGGTTTGCCGTGCATGAATACAGTGGGCATTGGTCCCCAGGCAGAGTCCCCAGTACTAGCCTCTGGGAGTGGGACTGGGGACACTGAAGTCCTCAAGACAAAGGGGTATAGAAGGGTGGGGGCATTTACGGCATTTGCTATAAATGACACTTATGATTATGGCCTGAACAACTGATTGGATCAGAGGCTGGCAAACTAAGGTCCTTGGGCCACATCTGGTTTCTGTACAGCCCATAACTACAAAACATGGCTTCTGTTTTTTTTTTTTTTTTTGAGACAGAGTCTTGTTTTGTCACCCTTGGTAGAGTGCCATGACATCATAGCTCACAGAACCCTAAAACTCCTGGGCTCAAGTGATTCTCTTGCCTCAGCCTCCCAAAGTAGCTGGGACTATAGGTGCCTGCCACAATGCCCAGCTATTTTTTTGTTTCATTTGTCATTGTGGTTTTAGCTGGTCCTGGCTGGGTTTGAACTGGCCAGCTTCAATGTATGTGGCCAGTGCCCTACACAGTGACCTACAGGCTATTTTTTAGAAATGGGGTCTCGCTCTTGCTCACACTGATCTTGAACCTGTGAACTTGGGCGATCTTCCAGCCTCAGCCTCCCAGAGTGCTAGGATTACAGGCGTGAGCCACCACACCTGGCTGTTGCGGGGACAGTCTTACTCTGTCACCCTGGGTGGAATGCCATGGCATCATAGCTCACAGCAACCTCAAACTCTTAGGTTCAAGTGATCCTCTTGCCTAGACTTCCAAGTAGGTGGGAATACATGTGCCTGCCACAATGCCTGGCTAGTTTTTCTATTTTTAGTAGAGATGGGGTCTGGCTTTTGTTCAGGCTGATCTCCAACTCCTGAGCTCAAGCAATCCACCCACCTTGGCCTCCCAGAGTGCCAGGATTACAGGCATAAAGCCACACCATGCCCAGCCTAGGTTTATAAAAAAAAGTGAAGATAATATAGAATCCAATGAAATTTAAAAAAAGTTTTATTAGAACACGGGCATGCCTGTACATTGATGCACAACCTATGGCTGCTTTTGCCCTGTAACAGCAGAGTGGAGACAGACACTCTGGGGGATATGGTGAAGCCATTTACTGTGATGGGAAGGATGGAGCATGAAATCTGGTTTGGGGGTTCACACAGGGAAGTGTCTTGGTCCCAGGGCATGAAATGGAACCCCAGTCACCATTTCCACGGCAGATTTGAGACTGTGTTAGGCAGGTTGGCCCCAGGTCTCGCCTGCTCTTGATTTCAGGCCTCTCTAAAGCCAGTCTTGCCCTATCAGCCAGAAGAAAAGAAGCCATTGGCAGAGATGGACAGAGTACTCAGAGAGGAAGGCTCTTCCTCTTACCTCCTGAAATCCCAGGAGGACACGCGCCAGAAACTCTGGAGGAACCTCAAAACGCTCCCCGAGAGGGGCAAGAGGGTCCATCAACAGCTGAAGTCCCACCTCATGTCTGTGAGTTTGTCACCACTCTGGGATGCTGGAAAATCAACAGTGACCTGTGGCTCCAGAGACAGGGCAGGCAGCTGGAAGCACCCAGGTGACACAGCTCAGAAGGACAATGTCTGCAGGGCTACATCCCTTAAGAGCCCCTTTTGTTCTCAAACTCGGAGCTACAGAAATTTCCTTTCCAGGAAGACCAAGCAGTCGGTCAGCTGGGATGAGGTAAACTCATGTGATAGGAGCTGGAACCAATCAGTAGTGAGGGCCCTGTCCTCTCAGGTGTCCAAGCCAGAGCTGAGGGACTTGGCAGAGCCCCAGGAGGACTGGCTTCCAGAGGAATACCGCCCGCCACCACCCTTTGCCCCTGGGTACTGCTAAAGAAGGGGTTCACCCCAGCTCTAGGACCCTTGCTGTCATAGACTGCCACACCCCTGGATATCCTTGCTCTGCCATAGCCCCACGCCACTCCTCAGGAACCCAGGAAATACAATAAAGCTGTTTTGTGGGTCTGGTTCTAAATTCAACAATGGAGTGACCTGGTTATTTTAGTAACAGTAATCAGAGTTAAAGCCATGGTTCCAAGAACCTACCCCACCCCCTTCTCATTCTTTTTCACCTCTGAGCAAACCCATCAGATAGGGTCATTCTCCATGTTTTAAAGAAGAGGCTGAGGCTCAGAGAAGCAAAGAGGCATGACAAAGGCCACAGACTGGAGCTCCAGGATTTGAAGTGGATGAGTCTGAGCTTTTTTCCCCACATAGTCTGTTTTCTCTAAAACCAGAGCTGCACCTGGGCTTACCTTCCTGTATGTTCTTCCCTGGCTATTGACACCTTCCTCCTGTGGATTCTATGCAAATTAAGGAGATGAGATGTGTTGAGGGCTTGATAAGGGGCTATGACATCATCAATGGCAGTTTCAGGAAAGGAATATGAGCCCTTTTTCTTTAAAAACTGGAGGAGGAGGGCCTGATCCCATATGCCAGAGGTGGCAGGTTCAAACCCAGCCCTGGCCAAAAACTGCAAAAAAAAAAAAAAGAATCCTCTGGCTCGGCACCTATAGCTCAAGCAGCTAAGGTGCCAGCCACATACACCAGAGCTGGCAGGTTCAAATCCAGCCCAGGCCTGCCAAACAACAATGACAACTACAACCAAAGACTAGCCGGGCATTGTGGTGGGCTTCTGTAGTCCCAGCTACTTGGGAGGCTACTTGGGAGACTGAGGCAAGTGAATCATTAAAGCCCAGGACTTGGAAGTTGCTGGGAGCTGTGATGCCACGACATTCTACCCAGGGTGACAGCTTGAAGGGCTCTGTCTTAAAAAAAAAACAAAAAACGGAGGAGGTGGCTCGATGCCCCTTGCACAATGGTTACAGTGCCAGCCACATGCACTGAGGCTGGCAGGTTTGAACGCGGCCCAGCCCAGCTAAGCAACAATGACAACGCCAACAACAAAATAGCCAGGTGTTGTGGCAGATACCTGTAGTCCCAGCTACTTGGGAGGCTGAGAGAAAAGAATCGCTTAAGCCCAAGAGTTTGAGGTTGCTGTGAGCTGTGATTCCATAGCACTCTACCGAGGGTGACATAGCAAGACTCTGTCTCAAAAAAAAAAACAGAGGAGGCATAATAGGGTCATGCTTGGGGATGGGCTTGGGAGGGAATCCCAGGTTACAGTAGTGTGACCTTTGGCGACTCTAGACCTCTCTGAGCCTATTTCTTTACCTGGAAAATGAGGTACAAGTAGTCTCTCCTCCTCAGGATAAACTAGCCGGATGCATGTAAAACCTGGGGCTCTGTTACTCAGCAGGTGTTTCATTTTATTAAGGGGCTATAAATCTCACTAGGGTGAGAGTGAGCTCTCTAGAAATGACACACTATACAGTGGAGGTGTCTGAGAAGGACCCTGAGGACTGGTCTAGGCTGCAGGAATGACCACTTGTTGGATGGACCTGAGGGCGTGTAGAGGTCCTGCGTCAATCTTTGATGGAGTGGGTGTGGGACTCCCCAAATTTGCAAAGTGTGAAAGGCTGGGATCTGGAATGAGGTACACCTCGATTCAAGTTGGCCTTGCAAATGACATGTGATGTGGCCTGGGGCAAGTCTCTCGGCTTCTTCCAAATGAGAGTATGGTTACTCCTTCACCAACCTTGCAGGGATGCCATAGGCAGTCAATGTGATGGCACAGGGGCAGGTGCCTCATAAACTATAAAGTACGGTGCCTGTCTCAGCAAATGGCATTCCAGCCACTCTCCATAACAGGTGTCCTCCTGACAGCTTGAAGGAATTAGTAGAGAGTGAACATGTCAGTTCCTTTGAAGGACTCAGGGATTAGGGGAAAAGAACAAACGAGGGACAATTCCTACCTGATGTTTCACCTCAGGGGACCCTCAGTGACCTTATCTCTGCCCATAAACCCACCATAAGGCATTTCCAGCCTTCACAGTGGAGAAAATCTAGGCGTCAGCCCCTTCCTTCTACAAATAGGGAGATCGTGGCCCAGAAAGGGTATGGCCATACCCAGCATCACACAGTGGCAGGCAAATATAAAATTCCAGGCCTACTCCCTCCTTTCTGCCAGTTTCAAAGTAGAAAATATGTCCTCCCAAGAGATACAACTCAGTGACTTGTGTTTATTCCCCAAGACCAGACTCCACAATGGGGCAAAAGGTCAACCTGCCCTTCTGTAGCTCAATTTCTCCTCCATGGTGCTCTCAGATTCGAATGTGGAAGGTGCTGTGTGCAAAGAGAAAAGGTGTCAGTGTCACCAAATAGAGGGCAATCCCTTGTCATCCCCCTCAGCATTCTTGCTGGAAATCCCTGAAGCAGGCAGGAAACCATGTGGGGAGGTGGACCCCCTTATTCAGCCCTAAGCTGTGGCTCTCACAGCCCTCGCAAGGGTCCAGAGCACATGTCTCTGAGTTTATATCCCGGCTGCACTTGGGACTCGCTATGGGACTCTGAGCTGGTAGCTGTCCTTCTCTGAGCCTCAGTCTATTCCTCTATAAAATGGGAATAATAGCTGTTTCTCCTTCCCAAGGCTGTAATGAGGGGTAAAGGGGCAAATGCACTTGGTGGGACACACAGTAATTGTTTAGTCAATAGTGGGGTATTCATCCTGTTTTCATTCTTTTTTCTTTTGTTTCTTTCTTTTTTTTTTTTTTTTTTTCGAAACACAGTCTCACTCTGTCACCCTGGGGTAGAATGTTATGGCATTATAGCTCACAGCAACTTTAAACTCCTGGGCTCAAGAGATCCTCTTGCCCTGGCCTCCCAAGTAGCTAGGACTACAGGTGCCTACCACAACACCTGGATATATATTTTTTTAGAGACAGGGTCTCGCTCTTGCTCAGGCTGGTTTCGAACTCCTGATCTCAAGCAATCCACCCGCCTCAGCCTCCTAGAGTGCTAGGATTATAGGCATGAGCCACCATGCCTGGCCTTGTTTTCATTGTTCATGCCTCAATCTTGCTTACCTGGGGTAGAGGAGGCCCTCTGTGCACAAAAGAACACCACGGATAATAACAGGAACAATAGGGGAAGGGAGGGGTGGGGAGAGATTTTTTTTTTCTTTTATGAGATAGAGTCTTGCTCTGTCATTCAAGCTGGAATGCAGTAATGCAATCAATCTTAGCTCACTGCTTCCTCAAACTCCTGGACTCAAGCAATTCTCCTGCCTCAGACTGGGATTACAGGCATATGCCATCATGCATAGCTAATTTTAAAAAAATAGATTTTTTTTAGAGATGGAGTCTCACTATATTGCCCAGGCTGGTCTTAAACTCCTGCCTTGAACTTCCAAAGAACTGAGATTTCAGATGTGTGTCCTTGTGCCTTACCACATGTGTGATAAAGGACACAATATCACAGCTAGATAAGAGGAATAAGTTCAAATGTTCTATACCCCTGTAAAATGACTATAGTTAATAGTAATATACAATAGAACCTCAACAATAAGTTGACTACCCAAGAAATTGTAACAAATTGGTTAACACATGGAGATGGGGCCAGCACGGTGGCTCATGCCTGTAATCCTAGCACTCTGGAGGCTGAGGCAGGTGAATTGCCTGAGCTCCTGAGTTTGAGACCTGCCTGAGCCAGAGCAAGACCCCATCTCTAAAAATAGCCACATGTTGTGGAGGGTGCCTATGGTCCCAGCTACTCAGGAGGCTGAGGCAAGAGAATCACTTGAGCCCAAAAGTTTGGGGTTGCTGTGAGCTAGAATGCCACGACACTCTACCGGGGTGACAAAGTGAGACTCTGTCTCAAAAAACAAAAACAAAAGCAAAACATACAGAGGTGGTCAATATAAGGAACTAGGTTTGCTATACTGATATGTACATTTGGTGCATGTGTAGTCTATGAAAATTAGGTCAACTTAAGGAGGTGGTCAATGTAGGGAGCTGGTTAATTACAGAGGTACTACTGCATTATATAGTTTAAATAGCTAGAAGAAGGATATTGTATGTTCCCTACACAAAGACATGATAAATGTTTTGAGATGCTGGACATGCTAATTACCCCGATCTGCTGCCATACATTATATGTATCAAAACATTACTATGTACCCCATGAACATGAACATGTCAATTTAAAAATAAAATAAAATATTAAAGGAAGTAATAGCAATAATCACTATTGTTATTACACAAGTTATTCAATAACACAATTATTGAACACCTACTGTGTGCCAGATGCTGCCCTAAATTCTCTTCTCAGAGATCAACAAACTTTTTTCTATAAAGGGCCAAATAGCTGATATTCTTAATTTTGCACCATGACTCAACTCTTCTGTTGCAGCACAAAACCAGCCACGGACAATATGTACACAACGGGTGTGGCGTGTGCCAATAAAACTATTTATAGGCACAGAAATTTAAATTTCATATCATGTTCACGTGTCATGGAATATTTAAAAATGTAAAAACTGGGCAGCACCTGTGGCTTAGTGGGTAGGGCACCAGCCCCATACACTGAGGGCAGTGGGTTCGAACCTGGCCCCGGCCAGCTAAAACGGCAATGAGAATTGCAACAAAAAATAGCCGGGCCTGTATTCCCAGCTACTCGGGAGGCTGAGGCAAGAGAATCGCTTAAGCCCAAGAGTTGGAGGTTGCTTTGAACTGTGACACCACAGCTCTCTACTGAGGGTGACAAAGTGTAAAAAAAAAAAAAAGTATAAAAACCATTTTACCTCACAAGAGGCACAAAATCAGGCTTTTGGTCAGATGTGGCCTGCTGGCCGTACTTTGCCAACCTTTGTATTAACTCATTTAACCCTTGCTATTAGCCCTGCAGTGGGGGCTCTGATTTTCCTCGAAGGCTGCCAGGGACAGTTGCACAGTCTGTTCAGTGCAAAAAACTGTTCAGGAAATGAGGAATGCAGTCTGGCTGGGCTCTGCTTGCTGAAGGAAGTGCAACCACCCACAAGGGGTGCCTAAAGGGTCCTGAATTATCCCCATTTTATAGATATAGACACTGAAACCAGGGAAATTAGGTAAGTTCTCCAAAGTCACAAATTAATGAACAAAGGAAATTTATAAGCAGAGTCTGTGAACTATCACAAGCAGAGCCCCTTTCAAATATGGAAATGGATTGTGCAAGGTGGTGAGAAACATCACCTGAGGAAGTCGGGGGCTCTCAAGATCATGTTCTGAAAGTCTTCGAGGGACAGCCGCCCATCATGGTCCCCATCAGCCTCGTCCAGCACCTTCTCACACACCAGGTTCACCTCCTCAGTGCTCAGCTCCCCCCGAGTCAGCTTGGTCACCGTCTGCTCTAGATCCCACGCACAGATGTAGTCATCATTGTTAAAGTCTGTGGAACAGGATAGATGGGGAGAGACAGCAGGTGGCAGGCAAGATGGGTTCTCTGTGAGTGTATCTTGTTCCCATGTTTCAGAGGAGGAAACTGAGGCATTAGGAGGGCACCCAAGATCCTGAAAGAAAATCTGGATCTTGCCTTGGAATTGGGTAAGGACCTGCTGGGAGTTCATTCATTTATTCATACAACAAGTATTTATTTATTTTATTTATTTATTTATTTATTTATTTATTTATTTATTTATTTATGTAGAGAGAGTCTCACTTTATCACCCTTGGTAGAGTGCCGTGGCAACAGTTTGCTCACAGCAACCTCCAACTCCTGGGCTTAGGCGATTCTCTTGCCTCAGCCTCTCGAGTAGCTGAGACTACAGGCGCCCGCCACAACACTCAGCTATTTTTTTGTTGCAGTTTGACCGGGTCAGGTTTGAACCCGCCACCCTCGGTATATGGGGCTGACGCCCTACCCACTGAGCCACAAGTGCCGCCCACAACAAGTATTTACTGAGCACCCACTATTTGTTTGGGGGCCCATGATAACTGATTTTCATGTATTCACTAACTCAACAAGTATTTCTAGGTGCCAGACACCATAGTAGTTATTGAGTGCCTACTGTGTGCTAGGCACTATAATAACCTGCATTCATTCATTTTTGGGGCAGGTATTTATTGATCACCTACTATGTGTCAGGCAGGATGATAATTGATTTTCATTCACTCACTCAACAAGTATCTCTTGAGTATCTACTAGGTACCAGGCCCTGAGATAATGGCTTTTCTTTCATTTTTTTTATTCAACAAATATTTACTGAGCACTTAACTATGTGCCAGGCACAGGTGATAGATGATGAATAAAACAGACAGTGGAACTACCTTTGGGTCTCCTCAAACCGAAAGTCAATAAGAAGTGAACAGATTGGCTCAGAGCCTGTAGCTCAAGCGGCTAAAGCGCCAGCCACATACACCTGAGCTGGTGGGTTCGAATCCAGCCCTGGCCTGCCAAACAACAATGACAACTAAAAGAAAAAACAAACAAACAAACAAACAAACAAAATAGCCAGGCATTGTGGTGTGTGCCTGTAGTCCCAGCTACTTTGGAGGCTGAGGCAAGAGAATTGCTTAAGCCCAGGAGTTAGAGGTTGCTGTGAGCTGTGATGTCACAGCACTCTACCCAGGGCAAAAGCTTGAGGCTCTGTCTCAAAAAAAAGGTGAACAGATCAATGAATAAGAAATTAACACATTAACTAGCATGTAAGGTGTATGTAACTTACACTGGTTTTGAGCCCAGGGCCTCATGAAGCATATATAATTCACTTGTCTCTTTACCTTGAGTACCTTTAGGTACCATGTGGGACCCAAAGGAAAAAAAAAAATTTCTAACGTGGCCATCAGTGTTAAGACGCACTGGCCAGTGCTAGGAGAGAAATAGGATGGGGATGGGGAGTGGCTGGGAACAGGGCCTACTTTTTACCAGTGCTTCAAAGATAAGAAAGAGCTGAGGGAAAGGTGTTCCAGCCAGAAAGTATAGCACAGGTAAAGGCCTGAAGGCAGAAAGAGTTTGATGTTTTCAGGGAACAGCAAGGTCAGTGTGGCTGGAATGGAGTGAGCCAGGGAATGAGAAGGGGAGGTACCAGGGCAGGATGGAGGAGAGGGTCACTCATGGCCTCAAAGACCTGGGGTGACATTTGTGGTGGGAGATACACCTGGTTCTCATGCCCCCCTCCACCCTGGGGCTATTCACACACCATAAATTTTAAAAGCATAATAGGCCTTGAGGTCGCGGGGAGCCATTTCACTCATCACAGAAAACATATCTAGGAAGTTGTTGAGAGTCATGTGGCCATCTCCATCGTCTGAGAAGACCTGGGCAATCCTCTGGCGGAAGGGGTTGTCCTGGGGACAGAAAGGAAGGAGGGTGTCCATCCTCTGACCAGTGTCCCTGGGGGCCCACAGGGTCTCACTCTCAGCACCCACCTTCCTGGAAAGTTCCAAATACCCTCTGGCAAGACTTTCTCACTCCTACAGTCCCTAAACAGGATTTGGGGAACTCTGCTCCCTGCCTCTGTGGTCTGAGTAAGGCTGACTTCACTTCCAGGTCCACAATCAGAGATTTTCATTCTCCTGGCAACTGTGATTGGCTCTAGGATGGGCATGTGTCTCAAACTGGCCAATCAGAGGCTGCCCTGGAATATTTTTCTGAAATATTGGGAGGCTGGGACCTGCTTTCTGCTGGTTGCAAAGCTGACAGAAGATAAAGCTAAGTGGTTGAAGGTTCCCTTCAAAACCTCCAGAGGATAGGCTGCCTGAGACTGAAACCTCTTCCTGGCAAGAGATGAGAGGTGGAGGGAGATTCCTGGGCACATATCATCAAAGGTCTTGGTTCCAGCTGCATCTGACATTTAGTTCCTCCCCTAGATGTTTTGTTCAGGTGATCCAGTCTGTTTTGTCCCTCTTGAATAAGGTTTCTCTCAGTTGTAATAAAGTAATCCCAACTCACAGTCACTCACCACCCCCCCACCCAAATTCCTTTCAGAGGCACAAACCATGCATCAAACGTCCAGGTGAGTAGAATCTGCATTTAGCAGCTTTAATTATAGGAAAAAAAGAGCAAATATTGCCTGAGTACTTGACATGCAACACATCCTGTCCTGAGCTCATTACCTGTGTTGTCTCACTTCAGCCTATGTTATCTCATCCCCCCAAAACCTCTGAGGGTTGTGGTTTGTTTGTTTTTGAGACAGAGTCACACTTTGTTACCCTCAGTAGAGAGCCATGGCATCACAGTTCAAAGCAACCTCCAACTCTTGGGCATAAGCAATTCTCTCGCCTCCGCCTCCCAAGGAGCTGGGACTACAGGCGCCCACTACAACGCCTGGCTATTTTTTGGTTGTAGTTGTCATTGTTGTTTGGCAGGCCCGGGCTGGATTCAAACCCACCAGTTCTGGTGTATGTGGCTGGAGCCCTAGCCACTGAGCTGCAGGTGCCAAGCCAATTCTGAGTTTTAATCCTGTCTCTGTCACATTGTACCTGTGTGACATTGAACAAACATCACCTCTGTGAGCCTCAGTTTTCTTATCTGTAAGATGGAGATAACTGAAGAATCTACTTCATAAGAATACAATGAAGGACATCACTACTATTCCCCCCCCCCCCCACCCCCGCCACCCGTCCTATGCCTCAGGCATACCTTCAACTCAGGCATACTGCCAATGAGCTCATAGGGGACCTTCACATCAGGGCAGTTGGTGTAGTCCAGAGGGACGAGCTGGGGGGCCAGGTCCTGGTAGCGATAGAAGAGCCTGGTGTGGGAAGGGAAAAGCTGGGGAAGGCTGGGAGCAGGAAGGGAGCAAGAGACTCATCCCTCCTTTCTCACATCTGAAACTGCTCAATCCACACTGAAGGGTGCTAGATCCCCCAAAGCCACCAGCCCTAGGTCTGGCCTTCAAGCATCAGAGCCAGACACAGGTACCTCTACCCCACTGGAACCAGGGCCAGGGTGGGGAGAGAACCTGAAGTCTAGGAGAAACTAACTGGGAAAAGTAAGCCAGGGAGGAAGAAGAGCTTCCTAGGGGAGGGAGCATTGGTGCTGGGCTTTAAAGCATGAGCAGGAGCTTACCAGGCAGATGGAGTTGGGAGAAGGGAGGATGTTTGCAGTCATTTATTTCACAGTAAGCATTCCAAGAATTCTAGATAACCCATCAATATCTGAAATCATTACATTACTGACAAGACCCTGACTTTGAAGATCCCCCCATTCTCACATTTTCCTTTCCTCCCTTTATAATAGAAGGTGGGTTCTTCAAGGGAGACAGAAGTAGAGGCAAACAGCTAATATTCAGGGTTTTTTAAAGGACAAACGAAAGAGATTGTGCTGATTGTGCTGAATACCATGCACACTACCTAGATTATAAGACCAGCTCACCCCTTAAATGCCCCCACCTGGTGATGTTGTACCATGATTGAGTAGCAGCCTTGTGGAGACCATTCTTGATGAATCTGAAGTCCCCAAGCTGCTAAGAACTGTCTCTGAGGGAGGCAGGAGCCCCTGGGTCATATAATGACTAGGAACTGGGTGGTGTGAGGAGGGTCCTAGAACTTCAGTCCTGACCACCCTGTTTTGGGTCCTCTCAGAGACCACCCTGGGTTTAGGCTTCTGTGTGGCCTTGAGCAAGTACCTTCCCCCTTCTGAGCCTCGGTTATCCTATCTGATAAGCAAGAAGCTTGGGACAGACTAAAAGTCAACCTTCACACTCCCTAGGGCTCTGCACATCTGCCCTAAGGTTTAGGGTCAGTCTGGCCCTTTGTCTGAGCCTCAGTTTCCCCAACAGTAATCTGATCATGATGGCCAAGGTGACCCCGCAAGCTGTCCTCACCCAGACAATGGGGCTCACTGGTAAAAGGTGTGCCCATCAATAATGGATGCCTTGTGACCACATAATTGGGGCCTTGGTCCCTATCACTCTTCAGATGAACCCCAGCCAGATTGGGTTTCACAGCTCCAAGTTCACGGGTCAGGGCCTCTGGACAATGTCCCCACAGTCTGAGTGATGGTGTGGGATACTCATCTGTGCCCGTCTTGCTGGTCTTACTCCAGGGATCTGCAGCCGTCTCCGGCCACCTCCCTGCCCCACACTCTCTTCTTGGTTTCAACCCCACACCCCAGAGCTGCCTCTGGACTCTGCACTTGGACTCCTGGCCTCCAGTCCCAGCCTCTCCACATAGGCTGGTGGGGGGGTTGGTTTTTCTAATGTGTTGATTAGTCTCTCCCCTCCTCACACACACTTCATGGCTCCCTGCCACCCTTGGGAGAAAAGCCAAGCTCATCAGCTTAGAGACTATGATGATAGGCATGCCTATGACCCCCTTGCCCCATCTTTAGCACTTTTAAGTCCCATCAAATTGCAAATATCCTCCAGCAATGAACAGAAAGTTGTTTCCAGGCCTTCTCTCTCCTCCTCCCCAGACTGACCTCATGATCTCCTTCCTTGTGAAAAACGTACAGTCCTGTGGAGAGATATGGTGGCTTTACCCAGACCCTGCCTTTGGAGCATTTTTCCCCACCTCCTCCCACCACTCCATACCCGCGCCTATAACCTGACACCACTGCATACAGAGGCATACCAGGAACCCCGGCTGGCTGTGACCCCAGCTGGAGAGATACTTTTCCCATTTCTCAGACCCAAGAAGCAAAGCTGTCAAACCTACGGAGGGCTAGCCTGTCCCCTCTACCTGATATGCTTCCATCTGCTCATGAGTGAAGACAGTCTGCTTGTTGCCCATAGCGAGGACACAGCACACGCTCCGGGATGGACCCTTGAAGCCCCCAGTCTCCTCGGGGCCACACGTTTGGGTTGCCAGGCTGCTGTGTACCAGTGTCTGGGCAAATCTCCCTGCCCTGCCTGTCACCTGCCCACCTGCACTGTCATGCCCAGCCTGATTGAGACTCAAGTTACAGCCGTACTCTCTGGAAAACAGCTTGAATGTGTCCACTGGCAAAGAGGTCATGGAGAAGCCCTCAGTGGGAGCCCACATCTGCCATCACCAGGTGAGTCTTGGGGCAGGGGCACCTTTGAGAGATAGACAGGGTATCAGAAAGGCTGTGGGCACATCCAAGCTCAAATTCTAGCTCTCTGTCCTCTAGCTGTGTGGCCTTGGTTAAGCTACTTGACTTCTCTGAACCTCATTTCTGATAAGAAATTATTACGTATCTCATAGGGTCTTTCTGAGAATCTAATGAGATAACAAAGTGTTTCACCATTGACTATGAGCCAATTCTAGGCACTGGGAGCATAATGATGAGCAAGCTGGATGAGGTTCTGAGGTGTCCATTGGAGTTTTTAATCATTATTATTATTATAAGTATTATGTCAAGACTTGAGAAAAATGATCCAAGTTCTAAGTTTGAAAAATGGGTTAAAGAACACCAGATAGAGTTCTTTATTACAGAAATTATCAGAGCCTTTCTTCTCCTACTCCCTCTCATCCTCTGCCTCCTCCTCTCTCTCCTCCTCCTCCTTCTTTTAAGAATCAAGGTTTCCCTCTATTGTCCTGGGCTGGAGTACAGTGGTGCAATCACAGCTCCCTGCAGTCCTGACTCTTAAGCTCAAGTGATCCTTCCACCTTAGCCTCCTAAGTAAGTTAGGACTACAGGTGCATGCCACAATGCCCAGCAGATAATTTAAAAAACAAAAAAAAATTTTTTTTGAGACAGAGTCTCACTTCATCTCTCTCGGTAGAGTGCTATGGTGTCATAGCTCACAGCAACCTCAGACTCTTGGGCTCAAGTGATTCTCTTGCCTCAGCCTCCCAAGAAGCTGAGACTAAAGATGCCTGCCACAACACCCGGCTATTGTTAGAGATGTGGTCTCACTCTGACTCAGCTTGTCTAGAACCCGTGAGCTCAGGCAGTCCACCACCTCGGCCTCCCAAAGTGCTAGGATTACAGTTGTGAGCTCCACACTGGCCTAAACAAAATTTTTTTTATAGAGATAAGGTCTTACTATGTTGCCCAAGCTGGTCTTGAACTCCTGGCCTCAAGTAATCCTCTTGCCTCAGACTCTCAAAGTGCTGGGATTACAGGTGGGAGTCACCATGCCTAGCCAGAGCTTTAATATTCTTTTTTTTTTTTTTTGCAGTTTTGGGCTTGGGCCGGGTTTGAACCCACCACCTCTGGTATATGGGACTGGCGCCCTACTCCTTTGAGCCACAGGTGCTGCCCAGAAGCTTTAACATTGTAATGTGTACTGTGCATCCTCAAGGAGAAGATACAATGTAGCTGCTACCAACATTATTAAGACCCAAGATCCAGGCCCAGCATTGGCTCATGCCTGTAATCCTAGCACTCTGGGAGGCTGAGACGGGCAGGTCACCTGAGCTCAGGAGTTCAAGACCAGCCTGAACAAGAGTGATATCCCCCATATGTACTAAAAATAGAAAAAACTAGCTGGGCATTGTAGTGGGCACTTGTAGTCCCAGCTACTTGGGAAGCAAGAGGATCTCATAAGCCCAGGAGTTTAAGGTTGCTGTGAGCTGTGACAGCATAGCACTCAATGCAGAGCAACAGAGTGAGACTCTATCTCAAAAAAAAAAAAAAAAAAGACCCAAGATCCTGCTGGGGAGTCTAAAGTTCTTAGCCTGGTTCTTCATGCCTTTCTCACTCTCTTTCCACTTTCCTCTCCTGATCAGCCCTTTGCAGACCCATTACCCTAAACCCCGGAACCATTCTTGCGTCTTTCCCGTCCCTTATCCCCATTCTCTAAAGCCTGGGCAGAAGACGTCCAAGAGATTTCCCTGCCTCAACCTTTACTGAACAACGAGCTCACTTCCTGACATGCATAGAAGGCAATATTACAGCACCCGCTTTCAAGAAAAGAAAATGTTTCGTTGTGAGTCCACTGGCAAAGAGCAGGGGCAATGCTTAAATCTATCTTTCCAAGCTGGAGTTTGGGGGTAATGCAAAGAGTAAGGGATGGGGGAGAGGACGATGAGAAGATGCAGCAAGGCATGATCTCACTGGGTCAGATTTGGGTCCGATTTGGGTCCTGTGAGGAAGCAGTGATCTGATTAGATGGTGGGTCCTTGGCTCTTCAGTCTGTACTGCAACAAAACTGTACCCATAGCTTCTTGATTCAGTCTCTGCTCCTCAATCCAAGCATTTAGGTTTTGTTTTGCCTGTGGCTGACTTTTTCATTATGGCTGGAGCTGGGGTCATGAATTGGGCACACTTGGTTCATCTGGGCATGCTCAGGTTACATGACCTGCAACCAAGGGGGTCTGTTGCACTGAAAAACAACTCTCATTTCATTACATTTTCTCACTGGCAAAGTTGAACCAAAGTTGAGCTGGACTGAACTGGTTCTGCAGTTACAGCCTCATCACCCATCCTCTACCCAAATCTACACAGTTATCTTGTAAAATGTGACCCTAATCAGGCTTTAAAGACTCCCCACCGAGGTGACTTTTTAAAAACTGACATAATTTGATCATATATTTATTTTTGGTGCCATATATTTATTTTTGGTGTTACTGCAATTTGCCAGTGGGGTCTTCTTCGTAAAATCTTTCACAGGGAGAGGATTGATAGGCGGGAGTGTGGTGTGCTTACACCTAATGGGCATAACAGGGTATATGGTACTCCTGGGTGCAGGACACAACTACAACAGCCACCTTACCTAACAAACACTGTAACCTAATCGTTCGTATCTTCATATTAATGCCTGGCTAATTTCTCTATTTTTAGTAGAGACTGGGTCATGCTCTTGCTCAGGCCAGTCTCAAACTCCTAGGATTACAGGCATAAGCCACCCCACAGAGCTATTTAAATTATCTTTAATATTTTTATGGCTGTATTTTTTAAATTTTTGTTGTTTCCAATATCTTCCATCTATTGGATGTGTTGAATCCATGGATGCAGACCCCACGGACATGGAGAGCTGACTGCAGTTGCAAATCATCTATCTCATAAGAAACTAATATTCAGAATATATAAAGTACTTTTGTAACTCAACAATAAAAAGACACATAACTCAAGGACAACATGCTGAATACTCAATGACAACATGTACTATAAGTGTCCAGAATCCACTTTCTCTTCCCCTGGGAATGGGGGAAAGAAGGAATTTGGGGCGGATGGGACTTTTCTATATCTTGATAGTAGTGTTGATTTTATTTTATTTTTTTTTTTTTATTATTAAATCATAGCTGTGCACATCGATATGATCATGGGGCATCATACACTAGTTTCATAAACCATTTGACACATTTTCATCACACCGGTCTACATAGCCTTCCTGGCGTTTTTTTAGTTGTTGTGCCAAGACATTTACATTC